>JZLH01S0046766.1:0-72478 GCA_001188425.1 Eucidaris tribuloides
ATCGGCGATAAACACTGTTTATCGGCGATAAACACTGTTTATCGACATTATTGGGCAAACGGCGCGCCATAGGCGTCAAAGTTTGGATCCGTGTTCAATTAGTTTTATTAATGTCGACTTGGCGTTAGTTTTATGCATGTAGTTACGTCTGTTTGTACTGATTCTTTCGTTTAATTTAATTAAACTATCTCAAATTTTATTGAAAAATGTATGTTTGCACGAGTGGTAACCTTTTTAGTAATTGGTTTTCACCGTTCCGGCCATCGGGTAATCAACACAAGGTAAATCATTGCGGTAAAACATGGCTCTGTCAGTTACTACAATCTTCTTTAAAACACTAAACTTACGCATTGTCACGTGGCGTATGTCCTAAATTGATAGAAGGTTCACCTGTCATAAGAGAGAAAGAAAGGGGGGGGGGAGATCAAAGATAACCATGAAGGTATTCAAATCTTGGAACATTTTTTTCTCATGTCTAAGGAGCTACATGCAAAGCCAATTATTTCAAGCTTTTCTTTAAAAACATATCCAACACAAAAGAGTGTGCGTATACGGTTTTACGTAACATATACTGTACATTTTTTCTCATTACAATCACGCAGTTTGAAATACTTTAAAATGCAAAATCTTTATACTTATAGTTAAAAACATCCTCGATTCTGAGTCACACAAACATGTCTTGTAGTTAACGTACGGGTTACAGGTATGTTTTATTGTATACGTTGGGAAATTGCACATTTTCTGATAACGTGGTTGTTCGTAATGACACAGAAAACCTTGTACGATGCATGTAATGTGAACGTAGTGTCAGGATATTGCGAAGAATCTTTTCGAAAGTACGTGTCTTTTACGTCTACACACACACACACACACACACACACACACACACACACACACACACACACACACACACATACAACACAACACATGTCTATGGTAAATACAACTATCACATGTAATAGGGGGCCTACCGTATGTAGTAAAAACATTGAATTTCATGTTAATTGTATTAACACGTATTCTATTGGGTCAGACTATTCCGAAAAAAAACACACGATGTTGCCATTTTTTCCTTTGAACTTTAGTTACCTTGTCACAAGATTGAAGGTCAAATTGGTCGTAAATCGTCCAAAGTATATCGACCTCATGACAAATTTCCATGTCTTAAATTTATTTTGGTATTTGTCTTGTCGCTTTTTTTTATTTGTTACGTGGACAAACCACATTACTGATAATGATATGCATAAATTTTCTTTTATTCAGAGTACGATACTCTAAGCTAGAGACCACAGAACCTTCTTTGTAATGCTGTGGAAGGATTGTATTCAATTCGAGGGAGATAATCGAAATTCAATGGGTGCCAGATGCGAAACCCTGAGCGTTTTTTTTTATTTTTTTTATTTTTTAAATAACGAACATTTCAAACTGGCTACCAAAACCGTGGGGGGGGGGGAGGGGGATGAACGATTTTGAAATGGTATACATTGAACAAGATTACTGTAAAAGGCTAGCGGCCTTTCTGAATTTTTCGCGTTTTTATAAACGTTTTTAAGGTTTCGGATATCGCACCCATTGGATTTGGAACAAGCACCAGGTGAATTGACTAGTATTCGTCCAAAAAAAAAAAACAACAACAAGGTCCCTTGGTCTCTTCCTGGAACAAGACTGAATAAAGGCACACTTATGCCTAGACCTATTATTGTTTGTAATAAGGTTATTCGCATACAAATAACAACATAAACATCATAAAACTTGTTGCATGTGAAATTTGCCATATTTTGATAATAACGTCGATGTACCGAGGACAATGTATGACCAGTTTCACCTTTGAATCTGAGTCATAGGCCCTCCACTAGAGTTTCGTGATTTGTTTTGCGGGTTTAAGGTCACGTTCGCCATCAAGTCATCTCACCCAGAACTAAGGTATATTTTTCATAACCTCAATTAACCATTCACATTCTCATTTTACTAGTGATATGATGGGTGTGGCATTAAAAGGTTGAAACAATTACCTTGGCCTTCACTGTTGCCCTTTAAGTCGTAAGGTATAAACATTACAGCCAATATAAATGCTGAAAACGCGCCGATGAGGATGAATAGTACTTCCTTTTTAGATAAACCATCAACCAAACGGGCCCTGCTGCTAGAAGACAAAATGATCAAACGAACAGTTTAATGAAAAAGAAACCCATACATCACAATACGTGAAAGTTTATCTGGATAATTGAAAGCAGTAGTATATGAGAAAGTTTGTTGGTTGGTGGTGATAATTTCTATAAGATTGAGATTGTTTCTGTCTCTTTCATCATTCTTCTCTTTCAAGATTTCAGTTCAATGCAGAACTGAAAGTATTCATTTTCATGTATATATATACATGTTTATTTTTTAAGCCAGTAAGCCAGGGCGTTGGAGAAAGACTAATCAACACAAATTGTGTGCATTTTCACTATGTACTGTAATTTACAAATGCAACTTGTGCAAAGAATAAAACTCGAATAATTTCTCTGAATGTGACGTTTGATGTTTGCATACACAAATTTCAGTAACAACAATGCGAGTGTATTATGTCTACACATTTTTGCTTCCCTCAACGTTCAGGCAATATTAATCACACGAGCTTTCCTGCATCGTGCACACCATGTGAACTATTTGTCCATCATATTTAAATTCTTTGTATCGTATTAATTTGTCTTATTTTCTCAACACTTACTGGAGAATATCTTGATTCCGAGGATTTCGATCACGTTGTGGTGTTTCTTGGTGAACTGCCTCTAAAACAAGACAAAAAAGACGAAAAATTAACATATAGCACGGTTCACGGTTGATATGTACAAATCTATATTTTTCCTACACAAGCAACGTGTTATGTTGTGAATACATGTCCTCTGCTGTTTTCACGTAAAGGGCTTTCTTTGTGAGAACCACTGTTCTCTTAGGTATGGATGAAAAGGCCTATACTGTGGAGGCCTCTTTGAAAATAAATTGTTCACCTTGATATAGCACCTCTATGATAGTGTTGGGATGGAAAAAAGAAAGATCCTAAAAAACAAAATTAGCAACATATGTACAAATTATTGGCATATGCGGTGATGTCTTAAGAACAAACATTCCACAAACGAATCTATGGCGAAAACTGGAATGGTCGCTTATTAATTTCACTGTAAAAGTATTCAATAATCGTTGTTAACTTAGCATGTTTAGGACTTCATTTTTTTACCCATGCCTAATTTGAGACTTATGAAGCATGGAGGATCATGTGGCTGAGATTGTTCTTTTTTTTTTAGCTGGGATCATTGTTGAAAGATACCAGTAAGGGGAAGAATAAACTTCAAAATCATGTAAGGGCCCCAGGTATGACATAAGAGACATTCATCGTGCTTTCAATAGATATTTCGTTGAGCTTGGACGGTGAGCGTTTGACGGGAGTTTGTCACTCAAAGTACACGAATGAAACCTAATTGCACAGTCCCGGAATAAATCATAAATTTGGCCAGCAATCGTCGAATAATATGAACATACGCGACAGCATTTCTTGTATTATTTTGGACCTGTGTTTACTTCTGATTTTGTATAGCCTTTTCATTATCTCTTCAACAAGCTTTCGTATCGTTTCTGCCAATCATTGAGCAGATTCGGGTAGTGTTCTTGAGGTGCACTCAACTTCTTTCTGTGCTCAGAGTTTCTTCAGCCCCCCCCCCCACCAAAATAAAGAAAAAAAATGCATAATTTATTTTGTTTCTTAACTGTGTTCTTTTTTATTATCTGTTGTCCATTCCAATGTATAGGTCATTGTTATCAGCTCATTCCATTTTACGTTTCTAGTATCGTTATCCAAATATGGATGTTATTATTTGTTTTTGTTTTTTCAAAGATGTTAATCAATATCAGTGTGGGCATTTTCCTGGTTTGACAAAATGACTTTCACCGTCAATATACTTGAAGAAAAAAACGAGAAAATGATTTTTTACTGTAGTGGACACAAATGAGACAAATAATTTTTATTTCCAAAAATGAGTGTACCGTCATAGAACATGTTTCCCCGGAAATGTTTACTTTGTTACATTTCAAATAGATACGAATTATTGAGATAGGAAGAGGCAAATTTTTATGTACAGTTTCATTCCGTGACGCCAAAGCTAGTTTCCACAGTGTCCCATCAATACTACGTCATGATTTTATAGAAACCCGTTTCATTACCTTTTTTCTTCGTCGTATATTATTTGACAATTTCTTTCAAGCTTTTTGGTTTGTGGACCAGAAAAAACATGCAAATATATATTATCTCAACATGTTTGAAACATTTTTTTCTTTGTTTTGAAGGTAATCATTGTTATATTAATATATATATCTTTGCAACTACCGCAGCTAATGTATTTAAGACGCACCTTGTTAAGAAGCAGTGCTCATGATACGGTAAAAGAAGTCCACGTGACGGAGGATTTATGTTCCAACCAAGTTGAACAACTTATTGCTACACAAAAAAAAGACTGTTGATATTTACCCCGCAGCGGGTGACGCAATGGTAGGTTTTCGACGTAGCATATCCCACAGTGGGTTACACAAGAAAAATTTTGTCACTAGAGTTCCCCACTGTTGTAAACTGTACATCAAATTTTCCATTGCGATCCCAAAATTGCGGGGGATACAAGGAAAAAAAAACACTGCGTAGCCTTATATAATTTGTAACGATCAATTCGATTGGTCAGACCGTTTCCATGGCAACAAAACAAGTTTTGACCGTTGTGGATTATAGAACGAATATTTCGACTTTCTATATCCAGCAGAGGGTTGATAACGATATTTGAGTGTCAGAGGCGTCGTTAGCTGGAACGGAGTTATAATGGTGGGCTAAGAACCCCCTCCCCCATTGTAGGGAATATTTTAGGTCTTTTGCGAGTAACCAGACTACGAACTATTTTATGATTTTATTCATTTTTTCTTTTTTTTGTGGGGGGGGGGAGGGGTGTCTTCTGCAGGGGCGTCGATCCATGTTTCGGATGGGGGGGGGGGGCAAAAGGTGAAAAATTCCCGAAAATTTTCGGGGCGCTCTGCGCGCCAAATCGTAAAGCAAAGTTTTGCGCGCAAAGCGCACCGAAAAAGATGACGAACTGTTGGTATGTTGTAACAGTGATATTTTGGCCGTGTTTGATGGTTGTATATAGTGCTTTTGCAATGGTGTGTTGTAAGAACATGATCATGTTAGCAATGCATATGTGGTGGATGTTTTTGTGTTCACGTTGGTCAAAATGTGAATGGGCAGGGAATCGATATGTTTGGCCCCCCCCCAAATTTTGTGCATGGGCGGGGGGGGCGATGCCCCCCCCCCTATAAAAAAAACAGGATCAACGCTGATGATGATTTAGTGCAGTACCATTCCCATTTTGAGTGGAATGTTTAATACTCTGTTGCGTGAGAATGATGAGATGTTGACGTGGTCAGCATGTTTTAATGTCTTGTGGGGAATGTTAATCTTGATGAATGCCAATCATTGCCCCCCCCAAAAAAAAAAAGAAAAAAACGCAATGTGCTGTGCTTGACTTGCCCCCGAAGAACATTGACTGCCTATTACCAAATGGGCTGTGATGTGCCTTGTGTGATGTATCCTGTCTCAGCCAAATTAACTGTGGGTGGATTAAAACAAGATAGAAGCAATGCAACTGTCTTCGCCCCCAATGCCCATCGCACCACACCTCACCACCACGCACAGACACACACACACACAACACACATCACATGCACACACACACACACAGACCACAACACAATGCACACACACATGTGATGAGCGGGGGTCGGGGCTCTGACGGCTATGAGGCGAACTTATTCATCATTTTCAATGCTGGAGCACAGATGCGCGGTAGGGCAGCAGTTGCACTGAATGTGCCACACCACACGACACACAGCAGCACACACACGACACACACACCACACACACACACACACACTCACGCACACCACACACACACCACACACACACACACACACAACACACACACACACACACACACACACACACACACACGCACACACATATATATACACACAAACACACACATACAGTCCTGAAGTTGAACATAACACATAAATGAATATTAGTATACAAATCTTTGTATCAAATCTCATGAGATTTTAATTCTATTATTTTTCATACACAGCTGTTGAAACAGAATTTAAGTTATTAAATGTGATACAATCATACAGACACACTTTTCAAAACACCAATACACAAATGTATACATGTACAAGGGAACTGATTTTTAACAAGACAGAGATCTCCAACTCATGACTGTTTCTGTTCTGATAATGGTTTTGGATCAAATAGCAGAACCTTAATTAATTTGTTTGATGACAATGTTTTTACCCTCTTGGACTGAGCATAACTTCTGGTGGCAAGGTGCTAAATAATGAAGAAAAATGTGTCCTAGTACATGTATGATATTCAATGTAGTTTTATCATGGATGTTCTCAATTTGACATTTTTGTATTAAAACTTTAGTACAGTACAATCAAAATACTTTCACTGTTTTCACCGTCTTGAAATTCACACGCCAGTGGTCAATATCAAGTTTCTAGATCATATCAAAACAAGCAGGGGTGGTGACCTGGGGGGATGGGGGGGGGGTTGTCTCCCCTATTTTTTCAAATTTTTGGCCGCAAAAACTTTTCCAAACAGATTTAGCCCGCCCTCCCCTTAGATTTTACCCTGACACCGCCCCTGCCTGCAAATAAGCATGCAATTATTTTCTAAAAATAACACATTTAGACAAGCAAAGCAATAACTTTTGCAAACCAATCATATCTACCCAAGTCCCTTAAAAAAAAGAAAGTTCAGTAGTGTGATTGACAAAAATTGAAACTGCCTCTAAACTTCCTGATCATTGTTCCAATTGTGGATTAAAAATTAACTGAATTTATAACCTTGAAATTGTAAACTGTGTTATCAGAGAAGTAAAAGGACAGAATATTGCTCAATCCTTCAATTTTATGATTGCTTCATTTATACTTCAAAGGGTCCAACTGCATCACTTTATTTTACATCATGCATGTTAAACAACACACAACAAATGAAAGCCCAACAGCAAGATTTTTTCTCTTCTGCACTTATGTCTCTTTATCAATATTGGTAGAATAATTTGGTAGATATTTGCCATACAAAATTTCTAACTTTTCTAAGGATTTTAACCCGTTGGCTACGGGAACCGGATGTGCCCTGCATTAACTTTATGGGAATTTCAGAATCTCGGAGGCAACGGGTTAATAAAATTATAATTTGTTTAGGACTACATATGCTGAAAGTATTTGTAATCCATAGTATTTTGTACGAAAAGATGAATACTGATGTCTTGTTCCATGAGGCAGATCGAGATATATCAGCAATGACGATGACCGCTCTGTCAAAATCACATAATGCCACGGCTAGCAGAGTCCACCCTCTAATCAACTGCAATATGGGCTTGGTCCATCTCCATTAATTATCCTGAATCCTGATTCTACAACGAAGAAAAACGAAAATAACATAAAAACAGTTGGATCTGATCATAAACATGATGAAAGAAGCATTGAATCAATCACCTCAGATCTAGTCACGTTAGGCAGTTAGGTATTTAGAATTAGAGCTCTAAGTTACGTGTACATCATGTAGAATTATATTTGACAGTCACAAATGTCATATACTTGGACATTATTACTGTATCATGATCATGATATATTCTTTTAACTGTTGCAATGGTCATGAATAATCTGATCACCGACTCTTTCATTGACACTGCTCGGCTCTCGCTGCTGGCGATATTCTGGCTGGACCCGGGCCAACCATACAAGTAAGGGGTGTATAGTACAACAGATGCTATATTACCCTTTCACCTGTCTGTATTCTCCACTCGGTAAATGTTCATTCATGTGTGAAGGCATGGGAATGGTTCCAAAAATCTGGCACCTAAAAGTTTAAGATGCTTTTTTCTCAAGAAACTAACGTTTAAAGCCCAAGTTTAGTTTTGGGGATTTTTGTTTTATTTGAGTAAAGGGTCATTTCACACCAATAACAGATTCTGAATTTTGTTCGTTTTTTAAAATTAATTAATGAAAAATCTCAGGGAGGGGGAACCCCAAAGATTTTCAAATTTTGACTATATTTTACAGTATAGCATCCAAAGGGTCAATAAGGTGCTAAGGTTATCCGAGTTGTTAACCTTATTAACCCTTTAGATGCTTTGCTGTGAAATATAGCCGAAAGTCAGGGTACCCCGAAATCTTGGGGTACGCCCCCCCCCCCCCCATCCCCCGAGATTTTTCATTAATTTAAAAAAAAAATGAAAGAAATTCAGAATCAGTAATTGGTGTGATATAACCTTTGGTGGGCATAAAGCTTTCAAATAAAAAAAAATTCCCCACAAGGTTAGAATCCCCTAAGGTTAGAATAAACTTTTAACTTTTTGTACCAAACTTTCACACCTGAACTGAAGAAATAAAATGGATTTACTCATTAAAGCTGAAAATATTAATTAACGTTAATTAAAAAATACATTTTTTGGCCTTGTATCGGAATCGTACAGCTACCACTCCCGTGAGTGACGGGAGTGACTCACCCATACAAGTAAGGGGTGTATGGTGCAATAGATGCTATACTACACCTGACGGCTATCTGCTCTCTTTTCCTGGAAATTTCTAAAATTTGATAGATTGCGCTCTTCTATGGAAGTTATGTGCTAAGGCGGGAGACATGGTTCCAAAAATCCGGCACCTGTTATTTTTATATGTTTAATTCAAAAACTAAACTGTCTCAAACCAAATATTCATGTCTGGCCTGTAATAAATCATGAGGACTTACTCATCAAAGTTGAAATTATACTGCATGTTGTATTCAGAAATGCAATTTTGGCCAGGTATAAGAATCGCACACAGAGTCAAGGCACGACTCTCGTGAGTGGAGTAACTTGGGCCTGGACGAATCAACACGGGAACTCACCCCGAGAGCGCAGCGCGTGCAGCTGCTATAACTAGCCGCTGACCTAGCGAGACGCCCACTGCTAGAAAGCGGGTTCATAATATGCCTCTAAAACAACTTTCATGATCTTTAAATTCACTGAAATTAATATGGTAACTTACCTATAAAAGATGGTGCAACGTTCCATGAGTCAATGGTTATAGCAACGCACAAATTTTGCATTTTTGCTCAATCAATTCACGACACTCCATCGGTTACTGTGGAATCATAAAGCAAAGCAGCCATCCACGGTAATGGCGGCGACCTCTCCTGGTCTAGGCACATCTAAAACTCTTTCTGATTGGCTACTCGCATAGGGGTCCCGAATAAAAAAAAGTTGCTTGTTACCCGCTGCGAGGCATATATACACTTCCAAAAAAAACAAAAACAAAAACGCACACACAGAACAAACAAGGAAAAGCAACAACAACTTACCTTCCGGAAAATATTCATCCAAGAGTGCTATTAGTTGTACTTTCTTTAGGGCGGTTACTAATTGAAAATGCTGATCCTGCCTTCCAGTCTTCCTTTTCCATGCAGATAACATACGTACTGTTCCGTTTGAAGTCACCCTTCCTCCAAGAGTATTTGAATCAGCAAATTTTTCACTCTGTGTCCTGGTAAATCCAAGTGCCAAACCCAGCGGTACTACATGATCGTTTGGAATATCTTGTCCTAAGTTATGCAACGTGTCATCTTCTACTCCTGTAGCTGCCATTAGGTATTACCCTTTTCAAAAATAAACGAAGAAGGAATTGTTACCGAAGTTTGAAAGCTACATCACCAGTCTGTGATGGAGTAATAAAAGGGGCTGATTACTGCGATTGTCACTTTAGTTTCATTAAATTAGGTATTATAAATGCATGTACACACACACACACACGCACACACACACACACACACACACACACACACACACACACACACACACACACACACACACACACACACACACACACACACACACACACACACACTACTCTTCCTGTGTCGATTACGCTGCATGCCTTGACCGTTTTTTTTTTCTCGCCCGGTAAGGGGGTCAATTTCGGCTCTTCTTCTAGGATTAGATTATTCCCCGAAATGCAATCAAAAGTGTCAAACTGGTAAGGTTTTCAATGATTGTTTACTATCCATTTCACGAAAAAAAAACAATGTCAGCAGAGATGTCAACATGGTCTCATGACTCTACTTGAACTAAGCTTCAGAGGGATCTCCACGTGGCGATTGCCTTGCCTGATGCCAATGAATTGAGCTGTTCTTTTGGGTGAAATACATTAACCTGAATCATATAATGTAACTTAACGTATAACGTCTTCAAAGTAAATGAGGTCTAACATCATTTTAGTTCGCTCTTAATGTGATTTTAGTGCATTAACCTTTTAAAAAGGTCACTACCGTGGGACATCCCTTCCCACCCCCCCCCCACCCCCGCTCGGTCATTCTGTTCCCTCTCCAGGAACTCGTAACACGTAATAATATCACCTAACCCTCACAACACACCCATGCAGGGGCGTCGATACGTGTCAGGAATTCAAAACATTGAGGGGGGGGGGGCAGAGCATTGTTCACGCACAATGCTCCCCCATGCTTCGTATTTCTGAAACGTATCGACGCCTCTGCACCCATGGTACGCATACAGGCCTACTCATCCGCCACGGACTGCACCTATAATAAGATTGGATACCTTGAAAAATATAATCGATGACAATTGACACAATATGTTTATCGCGCTATCGTGAGCATGAATCAGTAACAACTATGATACCATTGGTAATATACTTGTATGCAAACTAAGGGATATGGAATATGTGAATAAGCATACAGTTCTTTCGAATTACACAGTTTGGTGTCTCACAAGTCTCTTACCTCACATGCAGATTCATTGATGTATGGGTTCTGCTGAATTCTTTCTAATACAGAGCACCACTAATCGGCAGCACTAATCGACCTAAAGAATGTAATTATCACGTGGCATCACAACAAACACAACTGCAAATTTTGCTATACCAGTTTTAGGAAAAACGGCGGCAGATCCACTCCGCGTGTTGCATTGTGGGGAGGTCATGGCCGGACCGTGGTATTCCCCCGTGAGTTGAATTGCACGAGTTGTCTCAGAATATGCGTTATCATAATGTAGACGACAGTCTATATAATTATCTGTATCAGAAGTCGCGACGCAGGGCCGCATAGAACTTGCACACTACTGCACATCATCGTACTGAACTTGTTGAAAGCAAGCTCAGAGGCCGATTTGTTTCAAACGCCAAAACGCTACAAATATCGAGAACCCAAACCTTACACACTGTTTATTGATAAATGTTTCAATCCCACCGAATAATTTCTCAGTTTCTTTATTTGACATTATTTGAAACGTTACCATAATTTTGCTTGAACTGGCCAATTTTGCGACTAAGATTTTACGATCACCGCAGACAACGTACTATATCTGTCACGCACGATACATATCCTCCCAGCAAACGGCGCCACGAATTATGTTTGGATTCAATAGACGTGTACACAATGACATGTTGTGCGTCCTTCCTTACCCTGAAAGAAAATAAGAAGACAAAAATTCTTAGCTCACTAGCCGACAATTTTGAATGCCTTCCTGGCGAAAATGTGTGCAATGAAAACAGAACCTAGTTGGACAAATTTTTGGCACCCTCCAAAATTGTCGCCAGTCGCTGAATAGAAGACAAGATAACATGGAAGCTGATTCAACTCGTGGAGCAGATAAAGGTGATTTTGAGCCATAATGATGATACAAGCATGAAATTTGGTAAAAATATAGAGTCAAGGTCCCTCTTTCAGAAAAAAAAAGATCCTGGCCACGAAAAAATCCAAGATGGCTGCCATTTTACAAGATGGGTGCCAGGTAACAACATAATTATGAGATATTTGCCAAGTTATTGTTGGATGTGGGTCAAAATTGAGTAAAATTTTAATTTTGACCTTGGGGGTAGATGCCTCATGGTCGTTGGCAGGGGTCAATGACCTGTTTGAGTTCAATGTTGAGTTTTTGAGCAAGTTTCTATCATGTTACCCCCAATTGCACAATTGTGATCAAATTTGGGTGGTAGATGTCTCAAAGGGAGCTTAAGGTCACAAAAAGTCAAAGGTCACCTTGGGATCAATGACCCTTTTGAGCCCAATGTTGAGTTTTTGAACAAGTTTCTGTTATGGTCCATAATTTTGCCCTCATTTGCATAATTGTGACCAAACTTGGATGGTAGATGTCTCATAGGGACCTGAATGTCACCAAAAGGTCAAAGGTCACTGGTAGTGATCAGCAACCTTTTTGAGCCCAATGTTATGTTTTGAGCAACTTTCCATTATGTCCCGTAACTTTGCCCCCTTTCGCCCAATTGTGAATGAACTTGGGTGGTGAATGTCTCATACGAATCTCGAGGTCACCAATAGGTCAAAGGTCACAAACAGGGGTCAAAAACCTTTTGAACCCACTGTTACATTATTTAGCAAGTTTGTATGTATGCGAAACTGGGCGAGACACATTTTGGCCATCACTTTGTCACTTGTTTACCGTAGTGATAACGTAGCTGCCAATGCTACTTTTCTATGTGCTTCTATCTGAAATATGTTTTGTCTGGTCTCGTGCTGTTTTCAGAACATTAATTTCTGTATTGGGTCGGTTTATTTTGTCCGAAGTTCAATTCACCTGTTAAGATAATAAAAAAGTGGCCTCTTTAGTGGAAAAATGGTACACGCCAGTAGAGATTAAATTTCCTTAAGTCAGACAATTTATTAACATTGTCAATGTCATTCCATAAGATCCAGGATTGGGTTAAGGGTAAACAGCGCCAAGCCCAGAAGGTAAGGGTTGAGAAAGCTGACACTTTTCTTACTGGTTAAAAGGAATGATGTAGAAGATGCAGATGTGTGAAGAATGGACTACGCTACAATCCGCTCTGTAGCTGCTCCTGTGATTGAATTTGTCAGGCACCCAAGGTGGATGTTGATCAATGAATGGTAAAAGGGTAGTTAAGCATTCAATTCGGACAATGAGGTTAAGAATAGAACGATTTTTTTTTGTTATTACTTTTGAGTTGAAATATAAACTTTGGATGATAGGCCATTTTTTTCTTACCTCAGTTATGTTGCTAAGGAATGAGGATGCAGGGTGAATAGTAGATGTCCATGGGTGTCTTGGGTGAAACACTCATCATAGTTCTTATACTAGAGGCTTTTCTTTTTTTCAAAGTGTGATACCAGTTGAAGTATTTATTCAAAAGGATAAAACAAATCACCTTAATTTGACATTGATTTTTCGAATTCAGGAAAACGTAGAGAAGATCTCTCAGGTTCAAGATTTGGGAAGGGGATTGAATACGTTAATTGCATCAGTGTCAAATTTTGCTTTTTTCATGTAGTGGACCAATCAACTTTATGTTCAAGGTTGAGAATGTCAAGGCGTCGATCCTGGGGGGGGGGGGCGATCGCCTCTCCCCCCCCCCCCATGAAAATATTGGGGGGGGGCAAACATATCGATTTGCCCCCCCCCAATAATTTTGAAACTTGAAAAATTCGTAGTATGAAATAGAAAGATATGTTTAAAAAACATTGGACAGCACCATAAAACCATCAACCTTAGCATAAAAATACCATTAATTAACCAAAATTGTCAAATTTTCGGCACGCTTTGCGCGCAAAGTGTTGTATTGCAATTTGGCGCGCATAGCGCGCCGAAATTTTTTTGACATTTTTTTCACTTTTGCCCCCCCCCCCAATCCGAAACATGCATCGACGCCCCTGAAGAATGTAGATACAAGGGCGGGTGGTGGGTGGGGGGGGGGGAAATGATTGTTTTAAATATATTTTTTGATTAATTAGACTCCTGGAGTAATCTTAACATTTAACTCAATTTTGACACACATTCAACAAAAACTTGAGCAAATATCTCATAATGATAGAATCATCTGGCAGCCATCTTGGAAAATGACTGCCATCTTGGAATTTTTTTGGTGGCCAGGATCTTTTTTTATGGGACATAATAGAAGCTTGCATGAAAAAAAAAAAACTTAACAACAGTGGGCTCAAAAAGGTCATTGACCCCTGCCAATGCCCTTTGACGTTTCGGAGATATTAGCTCTCTATCTTCCACCCAAGTTTAGTCACAATTGTGCAAATGGGGGCAAAGTTATGTGACATAATACAAAATTTGCCCCCCCAAATAATATTAGGCTCAAAAAGGTTGTTGACCCCTGCCAGTGACCTTTGACCTTTTAGTGACCTTCAGCCTCCTATGAGACAGGTACCACCCAAGTTTGGTCACAATTGTGCAAATGGGAGCAAAGTTGTGGGCCATAATTGAAATTTGCTCAAACAAATTAACCTGGGTTTAAAATGGTCATTGACCCCTGAAGGTGACCTTTTGGCCTTTATTTGACCTTCAGCTTCCTATGAGACATCTGCAATCCAAGTTTGGTCACAATTGTGCGAATAAGGGCAAGGTTATGGAAATTAATAAAAACTTGCTCAAAAAACATAACATTGTGCTCATAAAGATCATTGACCCCTGCCTCTGACCTTCAGATTCCCATGAGTCTTCTTTCACTCAAGTTCAAAGTTAAAATTTTACTCAATTTTGACATATATCCAACAAAAAAACCTGGCAATTATCTCATAATGATGTCATCTGGCAGCCATCTTGGAATTTTTCGTGGCCAGGATCTTTTTCTGAAAGAGTGACCTTAACTCTACATTTGTGCCAAATTTCATGCTTGTATCATCAACTGAACGATTGTTACGGTTATCTGCTCCTCTAAACGGGGTTAGATTTGTCTGTGAGTATATGTGTCTGCGTTGTCTATGCGTGTCTGTCTGTATCTGTCTGTGTGCGAGCCTGTGTCTGTATCTTTGTATGCTATTGTTTATGTGTGTCCTTGGTGTTTGTGGCTGTATGTGTCTTTTTGCGATGCCTGTATGTGTTTGTGCATCCACATCTGTGTGTTTTGTGTGCATCTGTGTGTCACGTGTATTTTTTGCGTCTATCGGTCCGTGTATGTGTCTGTGTGTCTTGTATCTGTGTGTTTGTCTGTGATGTTTGTGCGTGTCACATGTCTGTATGTGTCACATGTCTGTATATGTGTCTGTATAGGCTTGTGTGAGTCTGTTTTTATCTGTGTGTGTGTGTGTCTGTGTGCGTTTGAATTTGTCCGCGTGTATGTCTGTGTATGTTTGTGTGTCTGCAGGTGCGTCTGTGCGAATGTGTGTCGTGTCTGTGTTTATATGTGAGTATTGGTGTGTTTGTATTTTTTTCTGCGTGTATGTCTTTGTGTATGTATGTGTTTGTGCGTGTGTTGACCTGTTTGTGTCTGTGCGTGTCTTTTGTATGTCTATGTGTCTGTGATTGTGTCTATGTCTGTCTGTGTATGGCTTTGAAATCATATTCTGCAATGTCATTTCAACATCCAGATATAAAGTGTGAATACATGATTTTAACTATTTATCCTGAGGGAACAGGGAGAGTAAGTTGGATGTTGAAATTCAAACACTTGTTTTTTTTTTTTTTTTTTTTGGTCGAAAACTAACTGAACAAGATTCTGGATTGATACTTACGTTTTAATGTTTTAATGTTTTAATGAGTACATTTTGTTTTCTGTTGGTCAGTCATTATGCTCCTCGTGTATTTTTCTTCGACAGAATTTTTACTTTCGCGTAAATAGATAGTTAAACGTTACAAATGGGACATACAAGGTTTAAACGTCCAACATTTTTACAATGCTTTGTTGCTCTCTCGCTCATATTTACGGAAAGATTAATGAGGAAAATTATTGTGGAAAAACACACAGACAGACACAAACAGATACACACATGGACACGCATATACACAAATAGTCACACAAACATACATGAACACACACAAACACATACACACGCACGCGCACACACACACACACACAACACACACACACACAGACACACACACACACACACACACACACACGGAACACTCCATACCTATTTACCCACATCAATCAATGACACAGACGCACACAGACATATACGCACATACCGAACACCCCGTACCCACATACCCACACTCACAGATACACACAGACACACACAGACACACGCACAGACACAGACACAGACACACACACACACACATCTACCTTACACCCCCACACAATCAAACGACACAATATTACACACAGACACACGCAAAGTCAAACACAAACACACACACACCCACACACACACACACAACTTCCCCACATACACAATAGATATGGCACATAAACACAAATACAGACAGACAAACACACAGACGCATGCTCACACAGACACACACAGTCACATACAACCACAGTCAGGCACCCACAGGCACACCAACAGACTCACACGGACACATATAAAAACACCTCGAACTCACAGACAGAGACGGACACACAGCACACAGACACACTGAATCACAGGCACAGGCACTGACACAAAACACATGTACACACAGACAGACGCATGGACACACATTCAATTTCAGTTAATTAAAAAAAATATTCCTTCCTTTCAAATGACAAAATGACAAAATGACAAAAGGTGTAGTGTTTTGATTTACCGGTCCATGCTAACTTCCACATACACTGAAAATGGCCTTGTCACATTTTGAACCTGATCATGAATTCGCGTGTGTTTTACTCTTTGATCAATTTACCACATCTACGTTTTCGATCATAACAGTAATGTTTCTTATGGCTTTACACGTGGACAATATGACTGAAAGCCCTTTTAGTGTATGCTTATTCAGACCAACTGAACTGATTTACCCCAGTTAAGTAGTGTTATTGCAGTATTTATCTTTTTAATTTATGAAGACTACACCAACTCTCACGCCTGCAGATCACTCCATTCTGATTCATGAACACTGCTGATGAAAGGCAAAATTTTGAGAATACAAAAGTCGTAGACTTGAATCCATGGTGAAATTTATTGCTTCATTTCAGAATGTCTCTATTTGTCCGATTAAATGATTTGCATATTTACAAGCAACAACTTCTAATAACCCAAACTTGTTCTAAAATGATCTACTATAATACTTCAAAATAAAAGTCTTTCCTTTATATATAAGGGATTCGGGATGCTCAAGATTTGGGGGTTAACATGATTTTGAGGAAGTTTACCGTCCTACATTATGTTTCATTAAAATGTTTCAAATACAAACTGCACTGGAGAATGATTTATAAATTAAACGTTCATATTCTGCCTTTGCTAAAGATGACAAGCATTCTGGATGTTACAGGCCCTGTCAAAATTATCGTTAGTCACAATTGATTGTAATGTTAGTACACCCGCTCCGTGATAGTATAATTTCTCTCATTCTGTGTTTAATATCAGGGAGTGTACATTGAAGTAGGTAGTTGAGCCACACCGCATTTATGACTGCACTTTTATTATCAATCGTATTATTGTTCACGTTTTTAATTGACTGAAGAGAAGAGGGAATGGCCAAAGTTTGAAATGAGTAAAAATTCCCTCTTAGAAGTGGACTTTTTACTTTAGTTAATTTAAAACAGTAACGAGAACACTGTTTAAAATGCAAGTACACGAATGAATAAAGAGTGTGGCAATCCCCATAGTATATTCAGATTAATTGGCAATCGAAAACCACTGAAACCACCTAGTACGTCAAATGGGCCAGATAATTCATAGTAGAACCATGATCAATTATTGATATTTCGTGGGTTCTTATACCATTTTCAGGAGTTTATGACAGTAAGTGAGTTTGAACCGTAGGTATACATGGTTGGACCATAGGGTAGCAAAACGATGCTATTAATTGAATGGTAGTGTAATGCCAATTATATCACTGAAAATTGAGAGTATTTGTGTTCCATTAATAATTAAATTGATTTATGAAATATCACTGACCTTATCGTACTGTCTAAAAAAAGGAACCTGCGTTTTTTTAGTCACACTAGTTATACATTTACTTGACATTATACATGTACTTTATTTGACAACCGAGGTCAATTGGAGAAAAAAAAAGACGTTTCACTTAAAATGTGTATTATTAATTCTTCAATTGCTACACTATTAATGTAAACTTCTGGTTTGATTTAGGGTTATCATGAAAATTGAAATTTTTGCACAATACTGTACACACATTTCTTTCATGTATAGAAGGCACAGATGACTTGCTTGAGCCTATGAGAAGAATATTGTTTTGAGTAAGAGGGATAACAGTGAATAGAATTAGACATCCCTACTGAATGTCTTTAGTGCACTGCCCCCCTATGGAAAAACGCAGTATCTGACATTTTTTTCAATTTTCACTTTTCTTCATAAAAGCAGTCAGTAAACATCCCTTTTTCATGTGACACATCCAGTTTTCTGAATTTCTTTTGGGAAACCCACTTTTCAGTAATTGCAAAACGCAGTATCTACACTGAACTTAGGGTTTCCCCACTGAAAAACGCAGTATCTACATTTTACGATATTAAGCATTTTATTTTTTTTTCAAAGTCCGCTTGAAACTATTTGATTTCTTGTCATCCCTTTATTATCAAATTGTGGAGTATAAATATGCCTATTTCAGGCCAAAATATTTCTTTGTATTGTTGTTGTTGTTGTTTAGTTATTGACGAAAATGTATATACATACTTTGGGGAAAGTCGAAGCAAATGCCCGGTTTCCCCATGGAAAAACGCAGTATCTACATATGATAAAGAAGGTTATTTCTGTTCTTTTTCTAATCATCACTTACTCAGTCGATATTGGTTCAATTCCAAGAAATAATATATCAATGTGTAATTAAGAGGGAAAATAATCGTTTATAAAAATGGAGGGCGCCCTCTACCAGCTAGGGTGCCCTCTGTGGTAAAGTCCCAAACTTCATGAAAATGGTCAAAATGACACGAAACGGGAATTCTTGTAAAGTTGCAATTAACACAATGTATTGCAGCTGTGTTCACCTGTTTTGTGTTTGTACTTTGATTTAATTCAATAATAGCCTAGAAACATGGAGGGCACCCTCTGTGGTAAAGTCCCAAACTTCACGAAATTATTTCTTTAGTAAAGATTAAATAACATGATATATCTATCAAATTAAAATCTTAAGTACAAAGACAAAACACACAAACACAGCAATACAGGAGACATTGTTTATTACAACTTTATAATAAAGTTCTGTGTAATTTTCGGCCATTTTCATGAAGTTTGGGACTTTACCACAGAGGGCGCCCTCCGTGTTTCTAGGCTATTGAATTAAATCAAAAGTACCAACACAAAACATGTGTAACACAACTACAATTACATTGTGTTAATTACAACTTTACAAGAATTCCCGTTTCGTGTACATTTTGACCATTTTCATGAAGTTTGGGACTTTACCACAGAGGGCGCCCTCCATGTTTATAAGCTATTATTTTCCCTCTTAATAACACATTGATATATTATTTCTTGGAATTGAACCAATATCGACTGAGTAAGTGATGATTAGAAAAAGAACAGAATAACCTTCTTTATCATATGTAGATACTGCGTTTTTCCATGCCGGGAAACCGAGGCATTTGCTTGCGAGGACTTTCCCAAAGTATGATACATTCTTCGTCAATATACTAAACAACAACAACAACAATAAAAAAAATATATTGGCTCTGAAATAGGCATATTTTTTACTGCCACAATTAATAAAGGGATAACAAGAAATCAAATAGTTTCGAGCGGCTTTGAAAAAAACATAAAATGCTTAATATCTCAACTTGTGCAAAATGTAGATACTGCGTTTTTCCATGGGAGGGCAGAAACAGGTCAGTGGTAATTGGCAAACATAACACCCCAAGGGTTAAGGGGCAGATAATTTACTACAAAAGACTGGTGTTTCGATTCATGTGCAGTTGTCTCTCTTACTCCCTTGTTATAAACAGAACAATAGAACTTGACAAACGAGGATTCGTACTGCTTTGGGGCATAACAACTTCAACAAATAATTACTAATGAATAGTTATCATAATTCATAAGTACCCCATGTTTTACAAAAATTGTTCAAGGATGTTAACACAAACATTCTGAGGGGATGACCCCTAAAAACAAGCCACAAACCTAATGTCTCCATCTCTTCAAGTCAGGAAACATAGAAACGTGGACCTGTCGAACAGGCGTCTTACTAAATGAAGGTCCACTAGAGTGCCGAAGTATGACGTCACTCTGGTTCAGCGCAGTGCGTCAAAGCCGGTTGTTTCCACAAATAAGAGACCTGTAGTTACACTGAGTTATGGTTTTGGGACTGTCTTCACATATTTCCAAACCAGTTTGACGTCATTACTCCGGCTCTCTTTAAGTACATGCATGTATCTTGACCTGCTTAAAACTTAAGTAAGCCCACCAGTATCTATATCACTTACCACGTGGTGGATAAATGTTGTTTAATCGGTCCACCCGATTGCCAGGTAGTTCATTAATCATAAGATTAGATAATGATAAAGTCCACCCATGACAGGGATCATTATTCATAATTATTTCAACAAAAAGAATTGATAGTCATGCAGGCATTTATTCCGGAAGATTACTAGTTATGAAAAAAAAACAAGTTAATTCGGCAAAATAATTACTGTTGTTCACATGGCTTAAATTGATGATTATAATGACAGATAATTCATTGGGTGAGATTATTGTTCACAACATTCGTTATTTAACAAGAAAAACAGCGAATAAAGAGACCCCTAGGCATAGACGTCGTATTAATTCACCTTTTTTATACTAAGGATGGTTAGGTTGTATTACTCATTGTCAAGTAAAAATCACCGTTACCTGGTTCAATCACATGAACTCAGTGATTATATCCATATCCTTTTTTTCGAAAATATTGAAAAGAGAAAAATAAATTGCTCAATAATGAGTATGAAATTTCGACGAGAGAGTTTGCAGGAAAAGACACAATCTAAAAGAAAGAAAAAGTAAATACCATACAAAAGTTATCTTCAACAAAAATATGTTGCCATGGACATTTTGAACTCCAGTTTTCGTGAAGTGTTTCTTTCTCCTTTGATGGAGAAACACCCGTTCCTCCCTTCCAGTTGTCGCATACCCTCATGCTCATAATTATGGAATATTATAGAAACATTTACGTTGGGTCAATCTTTTTCTGAGTCATTAAAAAAAATAACAGATCAAGCATTTGATCTTATTTATCATTAATTTGATAATACAGAGATGAACAGCAAATTCATTCTGCAAACACTTTAGAAGTTGTCATTTGTCCGTGAATGGTCAATCTGAGATTCATATTTGCTCACCCCAGGTGAAACAATGCTGAACATTTTGTAGCATCCGACTCGACACTAAAACCTGTGTTTATAAATGGCGGTATTGTTGTTGTTGAGTCACGTGGTGGTTACGCGCGTTATTAGACTTGTATCAGATAATTCTGATGTTAATTTAATGATAAGTGACATTAGGTACGAATTAATCAGTTTTGGGGGTTGTTTTTTTATTACTTTAATGCTTTTTTCATGATTTGTGTGGATTTAAAAAAAATAAATATGTAATTGTAATTGCGTTCAAACGTATTTTAGTTTTTAATTTTGTCATCTCAGGAAATCCAAAAATTGCGTCACATACTACGTTTTTGTGAAATAAACACTTGTCTTGAAAATTTTGGACGATATAGGAGAAAGAATTGAAATATCAACAAAATATTCTATAATTATGAGCAGGAATGTATATCTTTGTAGGTAGCAGTCCACTTTATCCCTCTTATCCGCTGTTTCTTGTATAATACACCAAGGTTACCCCAAGCAGTTGTATACGTTGTAAGATGAAGCGTTGCCACCACCTATTCATCCAGACTTCTTTTCATTGCTTCTATATCCCTGCATGGGGTGATTAAAAATATCAGTGTTGCGTTAACCAAATCTAAAAGTGAATTAAAGATTGTTTGATTTAGTTCACATTTTCCTTAAATATTTCTGATTACGAGTGAATCAAGTTATATATGGAGTAATTTGTTTTAAGTTAATTTACCGATGCAGAAAACTAATCCAGATCAATTCAATGTAATAAGAGACGTATAGAATAGAACCTTTCAATCTTCGAAAACGAGAAAATTGCGCTTTGAAAACATCAAAGCCATTAGGCCTCACTGGGTTTTTTGATGTCAGATTAAGCAGGGTGATGTTCTTTCTGCGAATTGGACTGGAAATGTATCTTGAACGAAGTTGTCAAATAAACTCTATTACACCCAAATTAGTCCTTTATTCAAGAAATGAATGATATTTGTACAAGTGTTAGCACGTGTTACATCATTACACCATTATTTTTACTTCTGAGAAGTCGGTAGAACTTTTTGCCTTTGTATTCTGTCATGGAATTCTGACGTCACGTGTGATTTGTAGATTTGGTCACAGTTATCGTTTATTGTCAGATTTGCTCCACTTTCAATAGATACTATTAGTTACCCCCTGCTTGTTCACGAAATACGGGCAAATATCTACGGTCTGGTGCCATATTCCATGAGGCCGGAGGCCGAATGGAATATGGCACCAGACCGTAGATATTTCCCGTATTTCGTAAGAACAAGCAGGGGGTAACGATTTTATCTTTTTAAGTGTAAAACTACATGAATTCTGTAATTTAATCTCATACGGGATTTCACCCTTTCCACATGTATTTCTTCCCGTGATTCGAGTTGAAATCGCCGACCGTCAATGAAACTTTGTTGTCTGCATATGGCTAATTATGCGCATTGTCAACTACGCGTAGCTAATGTAGCTGTGATAATGTGGGGGCCAACGTCATTACGGAATATGGCGACGGAAATATTCACGCGCCGTATTGTAATGTAACTCTATGAATACAAGTGCACAGCATGACGTCATCATCATGGAATAAGGGAAATATTCGGGGCGGATTTAGCGCATGCGCACAATATGATCTCATTCACGGAATACGGGATATATTCAGTGGATGATTGACCAATGAGATTACAGAATCCACAGTCACTAAAAGATAAATAGTCCTGTTTTTTTTCAAGTCGTTTATTTTTCAATCAATGAAAAGATTTTAATACCGTGATCAGCCCAAACGATATATTACCATTCCTCAATAAACACAGGCCAATTACTGGTTACTTCAACACGAAAAACAAATTAAAAGGAAACAAACTCACTCTGGTTTGAAATATTTTTCCAGGAGAAATATCAGTCCTACGCGACGAAGGGCGCCTGCCAGTTGCAAATGCTTACTAGTATTCCCGCATTCAGACGTTCCATATTTCCATGCAGACAACATGTCCGAGGTACCTGTCGAAGTTACCTTTCCTGCCATCGTGTTTGTGTGGACAAACTGGTCCATCTTTGGTTTCGGCAATTTAAGCGCTAAGCCCAGTGCCATTACTTTGTCGTTGGGAACCTCTTCGGCTAAGGCGTGCAGAATTTCATCATCAACTGTCGAGGAACCCATCATGTACGACCTTTGTTCCAAATAAATGATGAGAGAGAGGAGGGGGGGGATTTGAACAATGTGTTATTGTAAATGTAGGTTTCCATCATTTTCAAGGTTTATATAAATCAACAAATCGTTTATATAAATCAACAATACAATAATAGAGGCTGTCTATTTAACGAGGGCTTTGTGAAGGTGACGAGAGTAAACATTTGACGTGATAATCACAACTTTGTAGGCGGTGCTGTTTTTTTTTTCCCATCATTTTCAAAGTTTATATGACTGGATCGTCTACATAAACTAAATAAAAATAGAATACATCTATTCTAATAGGACTTTGCAAAGGTGACAAGAGGAAAACACTACGGTATCCTGAACTTTGACAGGGGTGTGGCATTATAACTATCCGTACCTTTGATGGCAGTGGATGTCGTCACGTTTTTCAACTAAAAAATAGGAAACCGATGCCTCACCTTTGTAATCAGAAGCATCACCGAATTACACTTCACTAATGGAAAAGGTATTCATCCGTGTAGCTAATTTTTTTTTTTACAGATGTCGTGGTTATGTTTCTTCGGCTCCTTTTAAAGGTAAATGACATGATTGGGGGTAGTCCTCAACTTGGGCTGAAACTACTTTAGAATCAAGTAAACAATGATTTTCCTGTAAAAAATCTTGTCAAACGTTGACTCATTCTAAAATAAACAATGTCAATATCACTCGTAGCACGGAAACCCGTTGTGTGGCTCTCTATGGGGCTTATTTTTATCGTCCCCGGATAAAATTAAGATACTCCTATGTTTATGCTTGATTCTCCTTAAATAAACACATTACAGACAAATCCTCCCAGGTGGGAGATCCACTCCTGCTAGTGTATAGTTGGTATATATTTCAACTCATGTGGTTCTTGAGGCATTTTCAAGTGTTCCCAATCATGTCATTAACCTTTAACATAGCAAAGCGGAAAACTGTGACACAACTTAACGTCGGTTGTCCGGAAGAATGGCCCAAGCATATGCTCCTGGCTGAAGGGCCATAACACGAAACTGTCTTTAACTTAACAACCGTTGGCTCTTTTCACATAAAACTAAAGTAGTGTATTAGTTTTATATCATTTTGTAAGTCTGTTAAGTGCAAAAAAAAATTATGAGGCAATATTTCTCAAATTACAGAAAAAATAGTGTTAGGCTCTTCTGCCGAGAACATAAGCCAGGGCCCTTCTAAGAAAGAAATTATGCTACCTGAAAAAAATTGTTTCCAGTTTACTACTTCACAAGACAATGAGTTGCGATGAGGTCATCATTGTGATTTGGGTTAAGAATAGAATGAGGCTAAGATCAGAACTTATTATAGTCAGTTTTGGAGCAGCATCTTCCATTAAAGGCACTGTATAACAGTGTTTCCAGTTTAAAAAATCTGAGCTGCATGATTCCCCATGCTATCAGTGTCTCTGACATGGTCTAAAAATGAAGCCCTGAAAAAAATTGCAGTTTAAAACGATCAGTAAGTGCTTTAAAAAAGTAAAAATCTTTGAGAGACCATTCCAGCTTTCCCCCATAGACTGCTGTGTTGCAGAATTTCCTATCGCCCGATAGGAAATTAATGTGCCAATTTGAATCTGCACGTATTGTACTAGTGACAGCATAACTGTCCAAACTTTTGTGTTCTAAGGTGCTTATTTGTCCATCCAAACACTACCAGATATGTCAGAAAGCAAGGTTTGACAATTTTTCAAATAAGGCTTCCACACTGTTATATAGTGTCTTTAAACTCAGTAATTTAAACAAAAACTAAAGCTATTGCATTAGTAGGAAAAAAATGTGCCTGTTTCGTTTGATACATTATTATATTCAGGACCGTTGCTAGAGAGATAGTAAGTATAGGATTTGATCACAGCCCAGCTAGCAGACTTTGGTCAATTTGTTTATCCGTACTCCGAATTTAATCCACATATTTTGGGGTCTATACGACTTACAAGCTTGCTTTAAATAGGCCCCATTCATATTTCTTTACCTATATATCCACTGTCTGTTTTCTACTGACCATTTTGTAATATTTTGCATCATTATATCAGTTTTGTTTACGTCAAAGTTTGACTATGTTGATGTATTATTGCTTTTATTTTACATTGAACAAAAATATGAATAAGTTGAAATTGAAATTGAGACAGAGGCCCGATACATCGAAAATACTAGGCGCTTGCTGTCTGTGAGCCAACTGAAAATGCATGCCAAAGTTTACAAATTCAGAGTCTTTCGTACCCTAGTATTCTGGTCTCTAAGTTATGATAGCTTTGATGGAATACAATGTTCCCTTTTTCCCTAAAGAAAGAACATTTAGTTGGCTCTTCAGTCAGAACAGCCATTTTCCTTTCCCAGCAATATCGAGTGTTCTAAGTTGCCAACATTACAAAGAGGTTTTCAAATTTGACACAAGCTGGATGTGTGAATTTTTTTACAGACGTTGCACATAGCGGCTCCGCTACGTCCACCACCCTCGCTACGAAAAATTCGGTTTGCTGAAATTTCCTCCCTAAGAATGCTGTCCCAATGAAACTTCGAATTTTACTTTAGAATGTTAGCTTTGAAACAATATCTCCTTGAACTTCATTGCCTTCAGCATTTTCAGAACATTTTGCAAATAGGGAAGCAGTAAAATGTAACACCACCACTCGTTTCAGTCGGCGAATTCATGACACGTGGCCGTATAGAGAGAGATGGAATTTATGCACAACCATCCAGCTCTTTCAAACCACATATTTTCCTATCCCATGGATCTCTTAGTCGGACTTACCTTTATGTCGGTTTATCAATTAAAGTGCTCCGATTAATTCTCATCAATCTTAACGAACAGACGGTAGTATTAATCGGTCGATTAATTATTGAAGAATTTATCGTAAGGCGTAACCACAAATAGGTCGACTGTAGATTTTGCCGTCAGTTGCAGAAAAACAAAACGGCGGCAAATATCGTACGCCGTTCCATTGTGGTGACGTCATATCCGGACCGTGGAAATCCCCGCTAATAACGACAGCCGTTTTCAATGTTATGACTAATAATAATCATGTTTTATTTGACAGATTCTTATTCGTAGGTTATTCGAAACCTATTTCACTCAATCGAAGTTGAGATCTGTTTGAGATGAACGACTTTTTTGGGTGCTTATTTGACTGCAAATTTGGCCCTAAATAACTTTTTTTGGTCGCGAAAAAAAGAAGATTTTACCATGTCGTCGCTTCTGCCTCAAACTGCTTACACATCCCACACTAATTGCGTGTACGAATCAGTGGGATGGAAATGTCAATCAGAGGTGGGCCGTTTATTCCTTGTGGTACACGATTATAGTATTTTCTTTTGAATAAATCAAAACATATTAAATTCAAAATGAACATCACGGTTGTAATAATTTAGACCCTAAAATATCGATTACTATTTTATTGACAAAATATATATTTTATTCAATTCGAGTGTTCTCATTTTGACCAATTAATTGCAATCGATGACAAGGAAGAAACATATTTCACATTTATGCCCGCCTAATGAGAGCAATCTGCATTTGGCAAGTTCCAATTTGATACTGTTAAGTTAATGGACATTATTTGCATTTCATTGCAAGTCCTTGATGGGCTCTATGCAAATTTCAGACTATCTGTGCATGTTTGGACGCAGAGCGATCGTTGAAGCCTGGCGAGACCTAGCCTTTTGACAACGCCCTTTCGCTGTATGCGCGCGCAAAGCAAGCCGACCCAAGTGCGGCCGCACGAGGGCCTTTTCAGATCGGCCTTGCATCCGAAAGGTAATTATTATTTATGACTACATTAATAACTACTTTCTAAAGAAGTCGAGCAATGGAATCTCACACTACCAATATTCTTTTTTGGTATTGTTGACTTTTCGAGGCATGTACAAGTTTTCCGCCAATGATAGAGACTACAAAAGAAATGCAATCAAAATATAAAATCAGTTCTCTTTCTTGTCTAAATAGAGTAAATTCACGTCGACTCAGTGCAATTTTGTTTTTTATGTGGCCAGTATTTTTCCGTCAAAATCAAGTAGTGAACATGTCCACGTCGACTTGTGTTACAGCAACAGTCTGAAGCGAACATCACCCCAGTAGGATTTGCATATTCATCTCTAAAACATAGGAACGAGTAGACAGGCACGTAAATTTGTAAATGTTTGCTACCACATTTCTTGATCGAGTTTTGCTACTAAAATCTTGAAGCAAAACTCGGTAATTCATAGGTCTAACAAAAGGATGCCAGGCAGATTTCAAAAGCCCCCCGAATTGACGCTCGACCTGGCTCGACTTGGCTCGCTTTGCCCGTCCATAGAGCAAGAGGGTGCTGTTAAAAGCTTGAACAAGATAAATCCTCATGTAAAATACATTTTCACCTAATTCTGAGTCATTGTGCTATTTTAGCTAAATGTTTTTTGTAGGTAGTCCTTATTTCGGGTGAGCGTTAAAGCAGATCTGCACACACATAGATACACAAACCCCGTATACACATTAACGCGTAAACCCACACTGACCCACTACGAACACAAAGACACATAGAGACACAAACAGATACACACACAGAAACACACAGAAACACATAGACAAAGACAAACACAAAAACAGACACGCAGGCAAACACAAAGACACATAAAGACACACAGAGATACACAATCAGGCACAGAGACAAACACGCAGACACACAAAGTGATGCATACACACATACAGACAGACACACAGACACATACAGTCACACAGATACAGACACACAGACACAAAGAAACAAACAGACACACAGACAAACACGCAGACACACACGGACACACAAACACATATGCACACAAACACACAGGCTCACACATTGACAAGCACACAGACACATACAGACACACAGATACACAGACACACACAGACACTTGCAGACAAACAGAAATATACAGACACACAAACACATAGACAAACACACAGACACACGCAAATAAATAGACATATAAACAGACGTACAGACACCTACAGACAAACACACAACACACAGACACATAAAGACGCACAGACATTTATAGACACATTCACACACACACACACACACACAAGCACATATGAATACAAAAGACACACAGACCCATACAGACAAACACACAACACACAGACACACAGACAACAGACACATACAGACTAGACACATACAGACACATAAACATACAAAAACATACACGCACTAACACAACAGATACATACATACTCACAAGGAGACACACACAGACAAACAGAGAGATACAGACACACATACACATAGACAAACACACAGACACGCACACACAACCATAGACATACAGACAGACGCACACACACAGACAAACACACAACACACAGACACACAAACAGATAACAGTCACATACAGACACATAGGCAAACTCACAGATACAGACAAACACACTGACGAACACACAGACAAACACAAACCAGACAAAGAGACACACAGACTCACACACAGGCAAACACACAGCTACATACAGACACTCATACAGGCACACAAAGACACACAGCATATACAGACGTTGACACTCACAGACACAGATACACGTAACCACACAGACACAAACAGACACACAATTAGACACACAAGCAAACACAGACACTGAGCACACAGATACACACACGAACAGACATACAAACAGACACACAGAAATTTAGTGAGTGGCGCCAATTTGGGACGGTGACGACAATCTGTGCCGCTAGGGTGTGTTTTTTCATGGCACAAATTGTCGCCAGTGAGGCAAAAAAATTGGGATCAGTAAGAGCGTCATAAATTGTCGCCGGCGACAATCTGTGCCGATTTGTTCAAACCTGACGGCACAAATTGTCGCCACGTCACAGATTGTCGCCGGCGACAATTTGTGAGGCGGCGACAATTTGTGAGGCGGCGACAATTTGTGCCAGACAATTGAATAAGGTGTGAGGTATTGTGCATGGTATATTCATGTTGATTAAAATGGAATGGAGAAAAATAGCACTTCATGTAATCTTGAATTAGCCGGTGTGTTCAAAACCACTAAAACCCCGAATAGTAGGACAACAGATATAAACTCAAAGCAAAACGACAAGTTCTTGATATTTCGGTTTTTATTTTATACCATCTTCATGAGCTTATGACAGCAAACGTGTTTGTACGGTAGATATACAGGGTTGAAGCAGACGTGTACGAATAATGTTAACATACTGAAGTGCTGGGTAGTGTCACTTCATGTTAATTGACCGTCGTAGATTAAAGCCCAAGTTTAATAATGATAATGAAACATTTTTGTATAGCGCATAATACATAGGCAAAATAGCATGTCTCTGAGCGCTTTTTACAAAAGGAGTGGTGATGATGCACTGGGTTCGGAATTGTTTACAAAATGCTAAATAGGTGTGTTTTCAAACTATTTCTAAACTGTTTGTATTTTTGTATATTCCTAAGATATTCCGGCATATTGTTCCATGAAACAGCAGCTGCATATGAAAATGATCTTTCCCCATATGACTTTGTCACAGTAGTTTAGCTTTGGGGATTTCTTTTTTATTTGAAAGCTTTTATATATCATCAGAAAGAGCAGAGTCTGCTCTTTTTGATGAGGTATAACTCAGATTACCTTAATACCTTATTAATCCTTTGGATGGTATAATTTAAAATATAGTCGAAAATCTCGTTGGTACCCCAAAAAATCTCAGGGGTCCAACCCGAGATATTTCATTAATTAATTTTAAAAAAAAGTCATTCAGAATCTGTTATTGGTGTGATATGACCTTTGGGCATAAAGCGTTCAAATGAAAAAAAAAATCCCCAAAACTAAACTTGGGCTTTAAGTGCATTTGCGTTTTATTAATGATTATATTGATTTAGAATACAAAAGACTGATGTTTTGGACGTTACAACTTTGACATCTAACGAATGATTCATAGCTGTATAATTCATAGATCTGTTTAACCATTTGCATGCGAATATTGCAATTGTGCATATTCGTACAATTAAATTCAACAGTCGTAATATAAACTTTACACTGTTATGTTTGTACTAGAAAAGCTAACAAATGACTACCAGTATCAATGGTACAATAATGAAAGCAAGATTTAAAGAAAATATCAAAATAACAATCTGATGACGACCAGAGCAATTCTAGTGGAAACGTCGAGTGGGCTCTTTTAAGAGCTACCAATTTTTCTAGAAAGAAATCCACATGGTGTACTCTCCGCAAACCTTTTCTACTAAAAATAACAATCGTCATTATTATCCCCTCAGAATTAATTCAGCCTGCGAAGATTTAAGGATAACGATACAAGTAAACTCGGGTGCTGGCCTGAAAAAGGTAATGCTTCAATACCTCATCTTTAAAGGCATACGAATCTCGACTGGCAAGACTAAAAGCATCATATAACAATATTTCTATTTGAAAAAAAAAATGTGAGCTGCATGATTCCCCACGCTTCTAGTATCTCTGATAAGGTCTAAAAATGAAACCCTGAAACATTTGCACTTCCAAATGCTTCAGAAAAGTAAAAATCATTGACAGATCATTCCAGCCCCCCCCCCCCCCCTTAGACTAGTACTGTGTTTGTAGAATTTTTATCGGCCGAGAATGAATTCATGTGAACATTTTTATCTGTACATATTTTACAATTCACAGCATAACTGTCTGAACATTTCTGTTCTAGGGTGTTTATTTTTCCATTCAAACGCTGTTAGATATGTCAGATAGCAACGTTTGAAAATTTTTCAAATGGGTCTTCTATAATGTTATATAGTGTCTTTAAGTCTTAATTATTGAAGTCCATTAGATATGTAGTTTAACTCATCTAAAATATCTTTAGCCAGCATGGGTGTATAACACTGATTATGTTTTGTGTGGTCAAACTAGGGTCCGCTTGACTGTCAGTGGCTTCATTGATCATGAGAGTTCAATATTCGATAAAATCCGAAAGTCATAAGGATCATTATTCATAAGTTTGACGTTCATAGTATTACAAAAATGGACCAGCAGTCACGTAGACTTTTATTCCGGAAGGTTAAAAGTCATGAACTAGAAAATGGTTAACTGTTCATATTATTCAAGATAATACGTGTCATAATAGTGAAAATGATTTAGTTCCCATGCATGGATAATAGCTCGCTCGCTAGTAATAAAAATAGAAAGGATTCCCTAGGAATGATGTGTAAAAGGAAGCAAGTGACAAATCCTTTAAATGGGAGGTATGGGTGTTTTTGAAATATGTTAAGTCTTAAGTCTTAAGTCTTAAGTGTGTTGGCTCATTTGATAGAGCGTCTGCCTCACAACCGGGAGGTCGGTAGTTCAAGCCCGACCGCGTCAGACCAAAAGACGTTAAAAGATGGGAGTTGCTGCTACCCTGTTTGGCGTTCAACGATTTTTAGGGACAGAACAACGTCGATCTGGCGCTGCTCACTGGCTGCCGGGCCCACGATCAATTGGGCAAAATGAATTTTCGGAATTTTCGGAAGATTTCTATTTGTAATATCTGTCTATTTCGACTAGAATATGGATTATTATTACGTACCTCCAGGCAAAGTTTCGAGAAGAAATGATATTTCTATCGGAAGATATTTAAGGGAACACGCTGAAAAATTGCGTGGATATCAATGTAAATGACAGACACAATTTGCTTATTTATGAAAAATTGCGCTTTAGTCGCTGGCTTCCTTTTGCCAAAGAAGGGCAAAATAATTTTGAAAAGGTTTACTCGTGATAATTGAAATGCTAAATGTGATTTTTTTTTCTTACAATCATCATCAGATAAATAGGAACCCTTTATTTTTCAATGAGATTATACGAACTTCTTTTCTCATTATTTGACCAATGAACGTTTGTTCGCATGAAGTCAAGTAAGCGCTTGTTTTCTGCAGTATGTTTTCTAGGCTAAGGCTAACCACGTAAATGCGCAGTGGTCTCTTGATTATTGCTAATTTTCTCAACTAGGTAGGATTTTTGACAAGAACCATAGAATCAACTGATTGTTTTTCTTTCGTATTGAAAAAAGGAAGAGTCAAATCTTATATCAATCCCCCAACGTTGCTATACTCACAAACTATGTTTCATTTTACGTAGATTTTGACCCCGGGGGGGTCGCTCTCCACACGGCCTGCTACGCACCCGCGTCCAGAAAAAGCGTCGTAAAGGGTCCCTTTTCCAGCCTTCGGACGTCGTCGACGTCTTTTGGAAAAAGGGTAGCTTTTTCAACTCAAATCGCTAGCAATCGCCGCTTAGGGTAGCCTTTTCTCACATGTCATGCCATTTAGGGTTACTAATTTGGTTTGTAGATTACGCCATTTAGGGGTGCAAATTTGAGTACATCTATTAACATCTCCAAAATGAACGTTTTTTTTAATAAGGAAAATTATAAATGAATTATTGATTGAACTTTTTCGGGTTCTGCAATGTACAACAATGTTTTAAATGAGAAAGACAGTTGGGTAGGGAATTAAAGTAGTTGATTTCACTGTTTACGCCACTTAGGGTGTTAAATTAGTGGATTTCCAGTTCACGCCACCTAGGGTATCAGAATGAGTGGATTTCATGGGAGTCACGCCGTTTAGGGTAGCTTTTCTCATGCGTTACGCCATTTAGGGTCACAAATTTGGTAATGTAGGTTACGCCGTTTAGGGTGCATTTCTGAGGTTGTTGGACACGGGTGGGATACAGGCCGTCTGGAGAGCGACCCCCCCGGGATTTTGACTCAGGTCTGTCCAAATATCTTTTAGAAAATATATTTTAATGTTTTCACCAAAAAGAAGTGCTTATTTTTGATATTCTAGGCTTTACGAAAGCGAATAAGACATTTACTATTTATAGTGCTTGCTAGTATTACAATTTGGCATCCATATAGTCCCTTAATAGCACATGTCCCTATTCAATAAAGAGACCACAGGGCACATTCTTATTTTCTATATTGATATTAAACAATGGGGGCATTTCTGTTCTGTTGTCACTTGTTACATTTAATATTCATATATTTTATGCATAGACATATTGGTTAGTTTACTTTCTATCACTAACATTTGATAAACGCTATATGATTTCATTCGTAGTCATACGTAGACTTTTGACAATAATTGAGACAGAGAGAGAGAGAGAGATAAATTGAAATAATTTCTACATAAAGTTCACACAAAAATTTGCATTAAAGTCAAGATCAAATAATGGAAAAGAGGAAAAATCACAGTGCATAAAAAGGTTTGGTCTGGAATAGAGTTGCCTGAGAGTCCTCAGATTCTTGCTTCGTTATTTCTTTATTTTCAAAATACTTATCTTCTCGTCTACTCAGCAAATTCTTTTTAGGACCCATTGTATTAATCGTAATATTTTACAATTCTTTCTCGTTTTCTTCTTCATATAGTATACCATGCATATCCCAAACATCTGTGTACGTTGAACGAGGAATTGCTGCTGCCAGGTGCCACGATATTCACGCAGACTGGGTAGTAGATTTAGTTCCCTTATAAACTGAAGGTAACAATTATAAAAATATATATACATCAATAAGATATGAAAACAAATTGTAGATTAATTTAGTTTATTTCGTCTGGAGGTTTCTGACGTTTAGTTCAATAAAACTTTATGCACTAATGTGTATTAAGTTGATTTTCTAATGCAAAAGAAGTAATCGTGATCAATCCAATGCAATAAAAGAATAAATAAGAAAGCCTTCAGATTAGCCAAAGGGAGGTAAAATTTCTTTAAAAACATCTAAAGAATGTGATACTATAGGTAGAATATATCAGGGAGGCCTTACTAGTCTATTAGTCTACTAGTCTATTAGTCTATTAGCTTTACAGTGAGCCGAAAGCACTTGGTGTTCTTTATGCGTATAGGATTCTAAATAACTGACTCGAAAAAATCAAATGCCTCCGAAATGAGTAATATTTTCACAGAAATTGCAATTTTATTTTTACGTTCATTTGTGGGAAGTTGTCCTTTGTTCAGTGACCGTGAAGTTCCAATGCAGTTTTCAGTATCCAATTACATTCAAATAAAGTTTGACTTCTTACACGTAATAGCCATTTGTTGTTACATTTGTTCCAGCTCAAGAAACTTACGATAGAGGTTGTTTGTTTGTTTGTTTTTCAATGGGGATCTGTTTATCCCAGTAATTTTATAGTTATTTTATTCTGATACACGTCATTTTTTTATTATGAACACAGACTATTTATTTCAATTATGGGAACTTTTCATTAAAAAACACAAATAAGTTACTGCAAGGCCCATACACACAGAAACTGCAAAATAAGAAACAAGTTCACCTTTGGGGAAATGTTTTTCCGCAAGATGTCCCATTCCTGCGTGATATAGGGCGTTTGCCAGTGTCAAACGTTGATCCTGACTTCTAATCTTCACTTTCCATTTGGAGAGCATTTCCTCGGTTCCTTTGGAAGTCGACCTACCACTCAATGTATTTGTTTCGACAAACTTGTTAACTTCTTCTTCTGCAAAAAGCAGGCACAAGCCCAATTGCTTTACGGTGTCGCCGGGAATATCCTTGGCTAAGGCGAGTATCTTGAGAGCATCAATTCCTGCCATATATGCGCCTCCATGAGCCTTAGCTTGCCCTCTAGGTAGGCCATTGCTTTTGACTTCATAACATGAGTAAAGAAAGGGCAAGTACCTATATCTATGAACTAGGGACTTTGAGTTTGTCGGACCTCCTGTAAAGTTGAAATTAAGTGTCCATATAAATAATGAAGTGGATGACGATTGACACCTACCTTCGTGACGTGTGCATGAATGAATGCCAGGAAGAGCATATGTAGAATAAAAAAAACTATTTGGTCATATGGATATACATATATGTATTCATGTCTAAACAACGAGAGATAGAATCCATGCACGGTTAGCAACTCAAAATTGCTCTTTTTTCACTGACGATGCCACTTGTTATAGTCTGAAAAATAAAATATATTATGGTGCTTGAAAGCAAAAGGGCAACTATTATTCATGTGCGTATGCCTACACTGGTATCATAAAGAATGCCGTGGATAACAATAGACACAATACACCTACCAGGGAAACGTGCGCATGAATCAATGCCAACTACAGTTCACACACAAAGACAAAACATTCTTTGTTCATATGTATACACATATATTTTACAAACCGAGGGACATGGAACCCATGCACAGTAGGCCCCCCTTTATTAAAGGAGGGCAAATGAAAGCATTTGGGGGAAATTAAATTTGAAATAAGTGGATTGCCTTGCCATTTTGGCTGCTTAATATAAATCTAATAAAGTTCTTTGGTTTTAGGTTATATCTAATATTGATTCCAAGCGATTTTTCAAAATGGCCGCCAAAATCTCCCAAATCACAGTTTTCCGATGTAAATCCTTAAGTATCTCTGCAATTATGTTCTCTAATATGTCTAACCATATGTTTTCATGGTCATTGAGCACAAGAATAGATAGATCAGATCTGTTGGGTCATTTGGAATGCCTTATTTGGGTGTAAGACATTAGTTTTTGTTATTTTGGGGTAAAAGTGGCCCCAAATCACTATTTGTGTCAATAAAACTGCAAGTATTCAGGCAACTTAGGCTTGTAGTTTGTCTAACCTTATTTTGAAGACCCCTGGATTAAACAAAAATATTCAAAAGAGGACAGTTCTATCACTTGTATTGTTTGCATTTTAGCATATTTTGTGAAATTTTGGTCAAATATTGCCCCAAATCCTTTTTATACAACTTTTCAGATGTTTTTGCAACCGTGGCTCATATGAATGGGGTTATTCAATGTTTCACTTGAGCATCTCCACCTAAAAACAGATTTCAAATATAATAAAATATTAGGATAGCTGCATATACATCATTCATGTTGTCATTTTTTTTGGGGGGGGGGGGAACATAGTTTTTATAAATATAGTCAAAGTTTCAATTGAAACTCTACAGACTTTCCATAAAGTGTAAGCTTACCCTCCCTATTCAAAAGTATTGCAACATACACTATAACACATGCACTTTGAAGATACTTTGAAGATAGAAACCCTTTCTTCTTCAATGGGTGTGGTCTTCTTTCTGAAAGTGCCTCAGAGTAACATTGGCTTTCTTGTTTGATGGAAGTCTGTCCAAACCATCAAAACTGTTACGATGCTAGTGTGAATAACACCCCATTCCTATAGGGAGGCGAAAATATATTTAAATTTTATGTTCCAGACCCTCTGCGGTGGGTGTGCGTGCATTTGATAATCTCTTCGCTGTAGAGAAGAAAAGATAATAATATTCGTTGATTTGGTTTCAAATAATTTGTTATTTTTCGATAATAAACTTCAGGAGGACATCATAATAGAAAGACCCCTTCAACTAAAAATTTATGTGTTATAGTGTATGTTGCAATACATTTGAGTAGGGAGGGTAAGGTTTACAGTACATTCAGTAGCAGAACATTACTGTCTTGAGTGACACTAGAGCCAAAATTTTAGGGGGCTACTTGGAGATTGACGGAAAACCTGCGAGGGAGAGAAGCGACCAAGCGAAGTAGGGGGGTGTGAAAGGGGGGATACCCCTTCCACGATGGAAGCCTTTTGAAAATATGCGTAGAAAAGAGTAGTTTCGATGCGTGGTAAATAAATATTTTAAAGATTGTGTCAGGGATTTGCAAGTCCATTACTTCCCTTCATTATCAATACCAAACGGTACTTTAGTACTTAAAAATGGTGTGTTGAAAGTTTGAGATCCGTACGTCATTAATTTGTTGTTTTATGAGAAAAAAACTAATAACGACAAGTTACCACGGAATGTTGTTCTTTTCGTGAGTTTAAATTTTGCTCAAATTACGAATCGCGGTTACGTATACCGTCGCAAGACCAGCGTAGCACACTGATTGGTTAACGGCTAACGCACGTGACCTTCGGCTAACGGCTGATCGACAATTTGGAACGGCTCCGTGCACGTCGGCGTCACAGATTTTTTGCTTCAGAGCAATTTGAGAAAGGATGAAGTTTAACCGTCCAGACTTTCACCAAAACTCAATATTTTACCCCAAGTCTCCATGAGAGGTGTTCATTTATAGTAATCTTCACATCGGATATGATTTCAGCTGATTTCATTCATTTAGATGTTTTTTGACGTGCAAATCAATGACACAATCTTGAAAGGTATATTTAATCAAGATTATTGCTTATTGTAGTCAGGATTTCAAAAAGATATGCAGGAAGTACGTGTTCAAGTGTATTTCAGTAGTCATAGTTGCGACAAAGCGACTGCGTGGGGGAGGGTGTGAGAGGGTGTAGGAGGGAGGATAACCCCCCCCCCCGACACACACACACACACACACACACACACACACACACACACACACGGGAGAAACTATCTGAAAAAAGGGATAGAAAAGATTATGTTTCTAAGAATAGTAAACACATATTTTACCAAAATCATTATGTATTATAGTCAGAATTTCAAAAAGATGCAAACAGTGAGTAGTCATACTTGCGAGAGAATGAAGCCACCGAGCGGATTAGAGTTAGGGAGGGTATACCCCTTCCCCACCCACACACGGTAGGAACTTTCTGACAATATACATAGAAGCGGCATGTTTCTAAGCATTGTAAATACATACTTTGTCAAGATTATTAAGGATTGCAGTCGGAATTGCAAAAAGATGTACACTGTGAGTGGACAAACCTGCGAGGGAGTGAAGCAAATGAGTAGGGGAAGGGTGTCCCCTCTAGGAACTTTGTCAAAATACGTGCAGAAAAGAGGTGTTCTGAAGTATGTTAAATACATATTTTAAAGGTGTATTTTATCAAGATTATCATTTCTTATTATTCTTTATTGTGTAAAACTGTAATTCATAAATTCATATGTATAATGTCGCCATTATTTGCATTCATCTCAGGCTCAAAACCTGTATTTTCTGTATACTTTTTTTTAAATATCACTTTTTTACACATATCACCCTACCTATACCTCCAATGTGTTAAATATGCTAATATTTGAACTCAGCATCCTCAAAAATATTTAGAAGGCATGTGCGCAAATCCACGATAAATTCTATTCATGTGGGGGGGGGGGGACACACGACAATAGGGTGTCCCCCTACTTGAATAGAATTCCTGAGTGGATTTGCGCCGCTGATAGAAGGATATATTAAACATCACCTTTATGCACTTTACTGGAAAAAATGTGGCCGAAAAGCCATTTTCCCACCATTTTTTCAAGAAATAGCGGGAACCAATATAAAACTTCATCGTAGATCAAATTGATTGTCGGATTTCTGTTCAGCAGCCTAAATGGCCATGAGTCTTCTTTTTTATGTCATTTGCCCACCCCTACCTATATCCACTCAAAATTTCTCGTTACAAATCCAAAGTGCCCTATCTGTATATACTTTAATACTCTGATAATCTGATAAGGTGATAATTCCTGTGGGGTGTTTTTGAGTTTCTTTCGACAGAAAATAATCCGTCGGCAAGCGAATTTTGTAAAAAGATTTTTCACTGATGAAGCCACTTGTTATAGTCTGAACAAATATGGCGCTTGAAAGCAAAAGGGCAACCTTTATTGATATGCGTATGCCAACTCTGGTATCATAAAGAATGCGGCGGATGACAATAGACACAAAACACCTACCAGGGTAACGTGCGCATGAATCAATGCCAACTACAGTTCACACACAAAGACGAAACATTCTTTGTTCATAAGTATACACATATATGTTACAAACCAAGAGACATGGAACCCATGCACAGTAGGCCCCCTTTATTAAGGGAGGGCAAAAGAAAGCATTTTGGGGAAATTAAATTTGAAATAAGTGGATTGTGTTGCCATTTTGGCTGCTGAATACAAATCTAATGAGTTATTTCGTTTCAGGTTATATCTGATATTGATTCCAAGCGATTTTCCAAAAAGGCCGCCAAAATCCCCCAAATCACACTGTTCCTATGTAAATCCTTAAGTATTTTTGCATATATATCTTCTTATATATCTAACCATATGTTTTCATGGTCATTGAGCACAAGAATAGATAAATCAGATATATTGGGTCATTTGGAATGTCTATTTTGGGTGTTAGACATTAGTTTTTGTTATTTGGGGGTAAAAGTGGCCCCAAATCAATATTTGTGTCAATAAGACTGCAAGTATTCAGGCAACTTTGGCTTGTAGTTTGTCTAACCTTGTTTTGAGGACCCCTGGATCAAAAAATAATATTCAAAACAGGACAGTTCTATCATTTGTGTTGTCAGCATTTCAGCATATTTTGTGAAATTTTGGTCAAATATTGCCCCATATCATTTTTATACAACTTTTCAGATGTTTTTGCAACCGTGACTCATATGTTCAATGTTCCAAATGAACATCTCCACATAAAAACAGATTTCAAATATAATAAAATATCAGGATACCTGCATATTATATCATTCATGTTGTAAAAAATTGGGGAAAAACATATTTTTTATAAATATGGTCAAGGTTGTTCAAGTTTTCCATGAAACTCTACAGACTTTCCATAAAGTGTAAGCTTACCCTCCATGTTCAAAAGTATTGCAACATACACGATAACACATGCACTTTGGGTTGAAAAGGTCTTTCTATAATGATGTCCTAATAAAGTTTATTATTTGAAAATAACACATTATTTGATAAGTAAGCCTATTCAGTGAATATTATTTCTCCTTTCTTCTCCGAGGCGTACAAATTATCAACCGCAGGCGCTTCTACGGAAAAGGGGCTGAAACATAGAATTTAACCCTTTTTCGCCTCCCTATGGGGTGTTAATTCACACTAGCATCGTAATTCCGTGTCATATTTCCCGTAAAACGGTTTTGACGGTTTGGAAAGACTTCCAACAAACAAAAAATGCTAATATGTTTCTTTGAAGCGGTCTCAGGGTGAAGACTACACACAGCGAAGAAGAAAATGCTTCCTATCTTCATAAGACAGTGGTAAGGATGATACGCCCCATATTTTAAACAGGATCTTTTGAAGTAATAGTTTCTGATTCTTTCTCAATTCTAGAGGTGGTTTATTATTGTAAATATCCCAAACTTCAATGTAATGTGAATTTTCAGTACATTGGATATCATGATGTGTAAAGAAGGCTATCATCTTTTGTGAGCAGCCGTATTAATTTTCCTTAATACTGTCTTATGAAGATAGAAAACCATTTCTTCTTCAATGGGTGTGGTCTTCTTTCTGAAAGCGCTTCAGAGTTGGCTTTCTTGTTTGATGGAAGTCTGTCCAAGCCATCAAAACTGTTACGATGATAGTGTAAGTTAACACCCCACTCCTATAGGGAGGCGAAAATATATTTATGTTCTAGGCCCTCTGCTGTGGGTGTGCGTGCATTTGATAATATTTTCGGTTTCGAGAAGAAAAGATAATATTCGTTGATTTGGTTTCAAATAATTTATTTTCAAATAATAAACTTCAGTAGGACATCATTATAGAAAGACCCCTTCAACTAAAAATGCATGTGTTATAGTGTATGTTGCAATACTTTTGAGTAATGTTTACAGTACATTCAGTAGCAGAACATTGATGTCTTGAGTGACACTCAGGCGCAGTTCTAGAGCCAAAATTTTAGGGGTCTACTGGGGGCTTCACAGGAAACCTGCGAGGGAGAGAAGCGACCAAGCGGTGTGGGGATGTGGAAGTGGGGATACCCCTTCCACGGTGGAAACTTTTTGAAAATATGCGTAGAAAAGAGGTGTTTCCAAGCGTGGTAAATACATATTTTAAAGGTATATTTTATTAAGATTATTACTGATTGTAAAAAGATGTACAGGAAGTACGTGTTCAAGTGTATTTCAGTAGTCATACTTGCGACAAAGCGACTGCGTGGGGGAGGGTGTGAGAGGGTGTGGGAGGGAGGATACACCCCCCCCCCCTCACACGGTAGAAACTTTCTGAAAATATGCTTAGAACAGACATGTTTCTAAACATAGTAAATGCATATCATGTCAAGATTATTAAGGATTATAGTCAGAATTTGAAAAAGATATACACTGTGAGTCGACATACCTGCGAGGGAATGAAGCGAATGAGTAGGGGAAGGGTGTCCCCTCTAGGAACTTTTGAAAATACGTGTAGAAAAAAGGTGTTTTGAAGCATGGTACATACATATTTTAAAGGTATATTTCATCAAGATTCTTATTCATTATTGTTCTTTATTGTGCAAAACTGTAATTCATAAATTAATATGTATAATAGTCATTATTTGTATTCATCTCAGGCTCAAAACCAGGATTTTCCGTACATTTTTGTTTAAAATATCACATTTTTACAGATATCATTCTTCCATACCTCCAATGTCTTAAATATGCTTATATTTAAACTCAACAATCTCAAAAACATATAGTTCACATTACACGTCACCTATATGCACTTTACTGAAAAAAAAAATTTCGATAAATAGCGGGAACCAGTATAAAACTTCATCGTAGGTCAAAATGATTGTCGGACTTGTGTTTAGCAGCCCAAATGGGCGTAGATTTCACGTGTCTTTTATGTCATTTGCACACCTACATCCACTCCAAATGTCTCTTTCCAAATCGTAAGGGCCCTGTCTGTATATACATTAACACTTTGGGTGCTGGGCTAAAAATCCAGGTGTCTTAACCAGGGACTGGATTGTTTCGGACTAATGTATAACCTTTCCAAATTGTACGATTTTCTGTAAAATCGCAAATGCTATCAAGACAATACATTCTAACTCATTTATTTGGTTCATTGTGTATTCATTTTACGATAAATGTCATTGGTAGGAACTTCAATGACATTTGTCATTCGAATTAAAGATGGATCGATTGTCTTGCTCGGCGAACAGTGTTTCGCGCGATAGTACCTGCAGTGAAGTCAACCCTGGGCGAAACAGCCGTTCGCCGGATAGCACACTCAAAGTTGTTAATAATCTAATAATCTAATAAGCGGATTTTTTTTTAGCTTCTTTCCGAAGAAAATGATCCGTCATCAAACGACTGTTTTGTAAAAGATGTTTTTTTTTCAACTGACGAAGCCACTTGTTACAGTCGGAAAAAAAAATATCATGGCGGTTGAATGTTAATGTACGTCTGCCAAAACTGGTATCATAAAGATGTAATGGATGACAATAGACACAATACACGTACCACGGAATCGCGCGCATGAATCAATGCCAACTACTGTCACACAGACAGACGAAACATTCCTTGATCATAATGTATATACATATATGTTATAAACCAAGAGAGATGGAATCCATTCACAAACGTCCAAATCTTTTGAACTACATGTTTTTCTATCTCATCAATCTCTTACCCAGAAACTTACCTTTATGTCGATTTTTCAATGCAGAAGTGTTCCGCTTTATTCTCACGAATCTTAACTAACAGTCCGTCCCATCAATCGATCAATTAGTGAAAGAATGTATTTCACGGCGTTACATCAAACTAGCTCGACGGCAGATCTTGTGACCAGATTTTGTTTTTCTTTTTAAATGGTAGATAATCGTACGATGTGCAATGCATTGTAGTGACGTCATATCCGGACCGCGAAATTTCCCATGAATTGGATGCACGAGTTTACCTGCGATTGGATCATGCATCAACAGAACTGGTGGAAAAAAAATGCATCGATCGTCAACAGGTTAGAGTTTTCTCCATGCGTGATTGTAAATATTTGATGGTTAATTGTAAAAATGTGTACATTTGCCGTAGATTTTGTAAGCAATTTCGGTAATTTAGGATCAATTTTTTTTTCTATAAAACACGTATTGCACTGAAAAATCAAGCTCATGACACCACCATTATTTCATGCCGCCCGAGGCTATCCTCCTTGACGACATCCATGAAGCTGCCGGAGTCCGAGCCAGAAAACCCGTAGCCTTTGATCGAGGCCTTGCGGCTTAATAATATCCTTGTAAGCGCGATAATTCGCTAGCGTCTGGAAAGCGACTAACCATGCTAACCCCAGGGACTACGCCGGCGAGGAGCGTAGCCAATCTCTCGACGGACCAGAAGTATAAGCATTACATTTAGGTCGTGATCACACTAGGCAAATGTGATGTAGGGACATGGAGTCGACCCTAGGTCGAAACCACTTCCCCCGCTGATGTGAACACAAAACAAGTGGTTTCGACCCTACATCGACTCCACATCCACGATGTGGATCGAAACTACCTCACTGAGGTAGTTTCGACCCTAGGAGGTGGGTTAAATTTTGTAATGTGAACGCAATATGTGGAGTCGATCTGGATCGATTCCACATATACGGGAAGTGTTAACGCTTTGCTCCACTCACTCCTCTCGGCGGACATCGTCGCCGCAGAAATCATTCCCGCTGTAACAATCATGCGGAGTAGCATTTGCCTTTGATAGATGGCAATGAAAGAATCATAGGCCTATAGGCCTATTGCATACATTTGTCGCAATCTAAATTTTGCACGAGATCAGCGAATGCGATTTCTACGGCGAAACGCAGTGTGCAAATACGACACAGCGGCAAATACAGTGTCGTCCATCTTGGATATGCAGACTTTCAATTTGTTTCCGTGGTAACGGCGCTTCACTTCCGGGTCATTGTAACATCCGGGTAAGTGGGTTCGTGCTTCTACGTCATAACTCCCTTTCGATGTGGATTATTGCGGTAGTGTGAACGCGAACACAATGTGGATCGACACCACTTCACTACCTAGGTACGAACCCACATTATGTGTAATGTGATTACGACCTTAGTCTCTTTTTATGCGAGCGGTATGTGATTTTTTTTTCTTTTTTTGGGGGGGGGTTATAGTGCGCATGCATATATGATCAAACACCAAGACCATATCAGTATTCATTAACATCTCTATGCACGTCATTCAAGTGCGTCGACCAGATGTCAATTCAGCGACGCTAGTCGCGAGTGTGCTACATAACAGGTTTGCATGCAACTTTTGATTTCAAGGACATGGGGAAATACGCTAGCTAATTTCTTAGCAAAATATCCAAACATCCCTCACAGTGTATTAATAACCCCTTTCTTTGTCTAACATCAATTTCATGTTTGCATTTCTAAAGCGACTTTTTGGCTGTTGATTTGGCGGCGAATTTGGCCGTGATTTTTTTTTTTTTTTTGGCCGCGAAAATTTTCCGCCGACAACCCCCCCCGTTTCCGCCGATACCCAACCCCCCGCTGAGCGACTTTTCAGCTGATGATTTGGCCGCGAATTTGGCCGTGAAATTTTTTGAAGGGCCGCGAAAATTTTTCAGCGACCCCTCTCCCCTCCCCCCCCCCCAATGCTGAGCGACTTTTCGACTGTTGATTTGGCCACAAATTTGGCCGTGAAAAAATATTTTGGCCGCGAAAATATATATCTCGGCACCCCCGGTGAAAAAAATCGTTCCCAGGGTCCTGACCGAGGCTCCTTTAGGCCAAGAGTCCTCCAGGCTGAGGGTCCGATAGAGCAAGGGCCTTTCAAACCGAGAGTCCTTCAGGCTGAGGGTCAGATAGACCGAGGGTCCCTTAGACCAACGCTCCGATAGACTGATTATTAACAAAAGTACGATACACCGATTATTGAGAAAGGTTCGATAGACCGAGGGTCCCTTAGGCCGATGGTCCGATAGACCGAGGGTCTGATAGACCGAGGGTCTGATTGACCGATTGTTAACAAGATTACGATGGACCAATTTTTGCGAAGAGTTCGATAAAGACTGAGGGTCCTCCATGCCAAGGGACCAATAGAGCGAGAATTTTGAGGGCTTTTATATACATGCTCTCAAAACTCTCGGTCCGTTGGTCCCTCGGCCTAACGGACCCTCTGTCTATCAAAGCCTTTTCAATTATCGGTCTAGTATACTCTTTTTAGTGCTCGTAAGTCTGTGAAAAGGTTTTTCGGATGTTTAATAATGATACTAATAATGAGTTCTTAGGTAAAATAATTAAAAAATCGAAAAAAAAAATGTTAATGATAACAGAACAACGGAACAGATATTCGTGGTGCCCTTAAGTGCGTCAAACTTGATAACATTTGAAATTACGGAGACGCCGATAATCAAATATAGTCACGTCTAACATTACAAACACTTCCAAAAAATGCCATCATCACAATAAATCTTTTGAATCACGCTAAAGGTTCGAAATACTGACTAACAAGAAGAAAACAACTTTGACTCGTCATTTGCACCAGCGACATTTGCTCCGGTGACAATATTTCAGAAGACAAGAGTTAGGGTTAGAGTTGTCATTTCGTTTCCAGTTCAGAATATAGTTAGGCTTGCGGTTGAGGTTATGATTAGTGTATAAAATAATCGTCGGAGCAATTGTCGGAGCAAATATCATTGAATCGATAATAGCAGGTCGTGCTGTCTATAAATTTCATTATAACATGGGCCATGAAGTGATAATCCTGAAAGTTCCAATAACTCGCATTTTTTTTTACAAACGTGTAAGGAAAAAAAAAACAGATGCAGATCATGGAATATTTTGACACAGGTACATGTCATGTAAAAACGTGATGGAAGTATCAAAATATATACGCGTTCAATGTCAAGGTATTCCCTTTACCCCAAATTACATTTAGCCATGCATATGTGCCTTGTTAATTTTCCAATGTAACCTACAAATACATGTCACCTACGAATACGAAATGAAGTTCACATTAAAGTAATGGCTTGATTTGTTTAGACAATGTCTACCCTTATTATGAATTCAGTAACTGTTAAACAATGTCTTTACATGAATTTCAAGGAGAAATACATTGGTTTGGGTGACAAGTTGTGATAAGGAGAACTTTTAATTAACCAAAATATATTTTTCAGGTATAAGTACCAGGATTGGCAGTTTCTTCCACAGACGGTTTTTTCCGCCGGTTTTTACCGGGTTTTTTTTCAGTTTTTTCGGAAGAAATGGAAAAAACCTCCTAAGTGTTTATTTTTCGTTATTTATTCAAGATTTTCATTTTATAAATTATCATAACTATAATGAAACAGGGCAGCTCTGTTTTTTTTTGTTCTCCGCTGTTTTGGTTATGAACTTCTAACCATAGTTTGTTGATCCCCCCCCCCCCCATTCATGGTCACTTCTCCATGAACTACCCTACCTACTCAACAGATTGTGCTGTAATGTATACAGTTCAGTTTATAGCATGGAGAAAAATTGGCAAATAATTAGCCTTGTGTAAGGCAGGGGAAAAAATTCTTTCGGGGTTTACTTTTCATGTTCCATATACTCTTTTGTACAAAATCCTATGGCAATTTACGGGGGCTCTTTTGCCATCTCGGGGGCGAAATCGCCCCAAGCCCCCCTGTATTTTTCCCTGGTGTAAGCTGTTGTGCCAGACACTTAAATTGGTCACCTTTTTGTCAGAAGTTTTAAAAGAATTGCTTTGATGCCAACCATAATTATCAATGATACAGTTATGGTTGTGGTAGACAGGCAATCTCAAAATATGCTGAATGAATTAAAGCGCAAGTTTAGTTTGGGCATTTTTTTTTAAAGGTTTATGCCCAAAAGTCATAATCACACTAATCACAGATTCTGTATGCCTTTAGTTTTTGTTTCATTAATGACAAATCTCGGGGTATCCCCGAGATTTTTGACTAAATTTGACAATATAGCATCCAAAGGGTTAATAAGGTGTTAAGGTTAGCTGAATTATACCTCATCGGAAAGATTCAGATAACCTTAATACCTTATTAACCCTTTGGATGCTATAATGTAAAATATAGTCCAAAAACTCGGGGTCCCCCCCCCCAAAAAAAAAATCATTAACGGTAAGTAATAAAAAATTAAAAAACAAAGACATTCAGAATCTGTTGTTGGTGTGATATAACCTTTGGGCATAAACCTTGCAAATAAAAACAAAAATCCCCAAATCTAAACTTGTGCTTTAAATATATAAACAAGCTAAGTAGTTAACACATGCAAAGTGGATGCCAAAGATGTCTCAGTTGCTTTAAGGAAAATATAATTATACCATGATGTTGAATAATAAAACAAAGCAAGTGCACAACAAAAAGGCATAAACTTACGAAAAATGGTGTAAAAATGAAGCTAGATTTGTTATTTTCACACGTATTACATAAATTTTACATAATTTTGTAACCCATGGTATAGTACTAAAAAATAAATAATTCAACAAAATGGCGGATTTCTAGTTGGTACCCCAGGGTACCATTTATGTCATCATATATGCAATACTTTACATGAAAAAGATCCATGCTAGCTCATGTACATACTACATGTAGTATTAATAAACTGCTTACATGTACAGTGTATGTGCCCTTTTTTACAGATCGTTTGGAAGGATAATTATTTTATTTCAAAATATTCATTTCTTGGATTTAGATTGTGGCAAGTAGGTTTTTTTTTTTTGTCTGTTATATTGTTGCCAGTTATATTTGTTGTAAATTATACTAATTTTCATGAAATCACTGCATTTCATATTATTTAATGGGCGCGGAAGTATTGTTTGGAGGTTTTTTTTCCCATTTTTCCCATTTTTTTCCAGTAAAAACCGGAAAAAGGGGTTTCTTCCAGGTTTTTCCGCCGTCCCGGAAGAAACCCAACCCTGATTAGTACATTGCATAAGTTTATGTACTCAAAACTAATATTTAGCTGATTTACATAAAAAAGAAATATTACAATGTTCGATATTACGGTCAAATAAATATAACAAAATTACACGGAGACATACGGATGAAATGATGCAAAAAAAATATTTACCAAAACTCATGTGAGATATGGCGTTAATGAAACGGTGCTGAACAAACCGATCCTAAAAATTAACGTAGATATACATGATAAAAAACAACTCTTGCTTTTACGCCATAACAGCTATCAGTTCATGAGTAAAATAGTGGTTGATTTAAAGATTGGGTTATTGATTTGCACGTCAAAAAACATCTATATGAATCAAATCAGCTGAAATCATATCCAATGTGAAGATTAATAAAAATGAACACCTCTCATAGAGACTTGGGGTAAAATATTGAGTTTTGGTTAAAATCTGGACGGTTAAACTTCATCCTTTTTCCATTTGCTCAGGAGCAAATTTTAAAGAATCTGTGACGTCAAACGTGCACGTGCCGTTCCAAAATGGTCCGATCAGCCGTTAGCCAAAGGTCGCGCAGGGGATAGCGGTTGACCAATCAGAGGGCTGCGCTTGTCTTGCTACGGTGCACAGTATCCGCGATTCGCATTTTGAGCAAAATTGAAAGTCACAGAAAGAACAACATTCTGGTAACATGTCGTTATTAGTTTTTCTCATAAAACAACAAATCCATACGTAATGGATTCTCTAGTACTTTCAACACACCCATTTGTAAGACTAAACGACCGTTTGGTATGATAATGAAGGGAAGTAATGCGACTTGCACATCCCTGCAAATCATACCCAATCTTTAGTAATAAACGAGCAGGTGAGAGCTTGTAACGGTTAGTTCAGTACCATGATTGTATAGGCCTACATAAAACATCGTTAAAAATTGCGAGACACAGCATTCATTAAAACACGTGAGCCATGGCAAAATAAGAATTCAAATACATAATTACACATGATCAAAGCTGTTTTAAAGTAAATTCATGGAAAAAATACAGTACTCTACACACGTTAACAGACATGAATGGTGTTTAAATATCAATTTATACGCCGGACGGTACAGTTTTAACTGTTTTCTCTTGCAAATTCATATACAATGTGAGGTAGTTCTTAAATATTTGGAAACAGATTTAATACATAACATCTTGGAAGTATTTTGCTACATTAACACCTTATAATAGTTTCAACGTACATTTAAATATTGATGAATCACTTATTGCAAATGCTCTATCACACTGGTTTTAGTTATCAACTCAAATCCTTCATGTTGCATTGTGAGTATATGAAGAGTTTCATAGCAAAACCCATTGAACGTGTTAATACATTTTTTTTTTCAAAAATGGTAAGCAAAATGTTGTACAGTGAGAGGGCTAACTGGCGTTCACTTTCATTTTTTTTTTACCAAAATTCACTTTAACGTCTTATTTGGTGATTACAAAGCACAGTTTTATTCCAAACCCAATAAACGCTACATGACTTTCATGTCCAAAGCCACTAACGCCAGTCTGCCAATCAGCGTGCATATCATGCCAAAAATGGCGGGGCCCATGAAACTCTTCAGTTGCAAATTAACCTCAGGCAGGCCAGGCGCACGTTAGCATGCAGTATACGAAAAAATAAAATGATTGGATGCTCCGTCTTGTCTCCTAGATCGGAATTCAATATGGATATATGGCATTTGTAAAGAAACGGTTCATGGATATATGGCATTTTGCGATAAAAATGCAATTAATGAACCCAGTTTTGGGTAAAATGTCATTATGTAGAAATATGTAAATTTGCCACTTTAATGTTATCATTACATAAAAACATTTAACCTAAGGTTAGATTTCTGCCAAACTCTATAATAGTTGCACAGAAAAGGGGGTGTTTTATCTCAGTTTGCCTAAAATGGACATATTGGCTTTTGCTATGCAACTCTTCATAATTATATGCATGGTTATTTTTCATTTGCACACTTTGATTCCAACAGGTATACGTTTTTATTTTCCTTGATCGTGGATCGTTAACATCAGTCTACTTTTAAAGTACCTATCAAATTAGCATGATACAGGCCTGGACATACCCGCATACCTTGCATGCAGTGGTCAAATTCCATATTGACTGTATTGATGAAACGTCCTCACCTGTCTGTCTATTTATTCTAACAACCAGCTATGACTGGTTGCAATTGATTGTTTTTACACCATCCAAACTTCAAAACAATTCTAAAATGGGAAAATACACATTTGAGCTATTATATATCATTCCAATGCATGTTTTTGAGATTTTTATTTTGGGGGGCTCATATAAACAAACTAACATTACGTACATCCTTAAAATGTGTATACTGGTTTAATCAATATTGTATTAGTTACTCGAATTTTCAATAAATTTCCCTGTGAGTACACATGCCTATATTGACAGCCATTTATACTACCTTTCACCATTACCTGAGAAGAATCACAACTTAGTATGCAGGGACACTCGTTTTTGTTACATAACCACCACAAGTTCTGTTTGTTTGTTTTTGTCTGTGCGTTTTCCACACCCGACCGTTGATCGCCGCTTCCCTGCTTCCTACTGCTGCTCCAGTATGTTTGTATATAAATTGTTAATCTCGTCATTTGCCCTCCTTCTCCGATAGCGTATGCGTATGTCCGATGCCAAGTTTCGTAGAAAATACCGTGTAGGGAGGTCATTCACCAATTCATTCATTTCGCTGCCTGTTACTCATCATCTTCTACGTAACAAAAAACGATATAAACAAATTACAGACAAATATAAATTAATTCATTTATTACATTCATTCATGTTATTGTGTCCAAACAGTCAATTTGAATTCACTCGATTTGTCAAATAAACATTATTTGTGGAAACGAAAATCCGACGACTTATACGTTACACATTTCTATGTTTATCCAAAGAGTACGGTTTATAACACTAATGTTATGCTAAGGACTGAATTATTACCTTCAATAACAAATCTTGTTTTTGTTTTTGTTTTGTTTTTTTTTGGGGGGGGGGGGTCAAATGTTATTTCTGTCTTCATATATCTTCCGCATCTTTTGTATCCTGTACATTCCAATTTGTGAACAAGGGAAAATTTTATTACCTAACATATTTTTTTTTGATTTCAAATACGTTCTGGTTATTTTATATAATTGATGAGTCAGATATACAAGATTAATAAGGCAATAGTTGGGGCATTGCAAAAGTTTTAAGGAAACACTAGCTGGTGAAACTTTCTCTTAGAATGGTGTTGGTCGAGTTAAAAATTTGAATTCAAAATTTGCCATTCAATTGCTGAAATATTGTAGACGTTACATAAAGGAAATAATGCCTTATAGAAAAGCATTGGTAACATGGGAAATGACGTAGCTCGGATTTTTTTTTTTAATCTGGTGACATTACTACGCAATGCCTTTAACAGTGATTCCTGGACTAAAGGCTGACACAGAACTGACAAGAAAACATAATTACTGAAACAATAGGGGAAACTGACCTTTTTTGTCGGTTGACATCGTAATCACATTGTACGGCAAAGTATAGACGATAACACGGATTGATATTGAGAATTCAAAAGTTGATAGATATAGATGACGATTACTTGTGCCTTATTTCGTGAAAAATACGTTGATAAACATATTTCACTTGGAGCTTAGGTTAAATAAAATGCACTACTTTATTCACCAATCAGAAAACGTTTATAAATTGGAAATAATAAACATAAACTGGAAATACAACAGATAACAGGTTTAAAATTACCAAATGCGAGGAAATGAAAAAAAAAATTAGACAAACCACCAAATATTTTTTGTAGCGGTCCTATCAGTTTCGTCTGCTTGAGAGCTTCCTTCAGATCTCCACACTGATCCTCTTTGTATGTTTTCGTCTTCCAGGAGTGTAACATCTTTCTGGTTCCTTCAGTCCGAATGATTCCAGTCATAACATTTGTACTCATGTATCTGTCAATTTCTACTTGTCCAAATTCAAGTTTCAGACCCAGTCGTACAGCATCTGTGTTGTCAAGGAGATCTGCTAATTCCAGCAACTTTTCATCGCTGACTCCTTGTTTTTTCTTTCCCTGTCCCTTCTCTGGGACTGTAAACAAGAAATATAAAATATTTGAGTTAGGAACAAAATGAAAGAAAAAAATAAAAGATTATCGTTTAGCAGTACAAACTAATGGATTGTATAAAGAAAAATAATAAAATTCAATCTTTATTCACACAACTAACATTTTTTATTTGCTTATTAACATGAAAACATTGCTAATCCAAAGCTCAAACAGGTAACAAAATGCTTAAAAATTTGTAATAAGCAAATTTATTATATATTATGACCGAAGTAGATTTTTACTGAATCTGATGAATCTTCTTATTTTAAAATCTGTCTGTATTTAATATCGAAATTGTAGAAATCGCCAAAAAATTTACGCTCCAAAATTTAGGATGAATATAGTGCTAACCCCAATGCACAAAGATATTTACAAACAGATAAAATGAGATAAATGCGAAAACAGTGACCTCACAATCACTATCCAAGATATTAGATGGATCAGGGGTATAAAAAGAATCCGACTCGCTCCTTCCTTTTAGCGACACTGGCCACATCCCACAATGCGAATCCGATACGTGAAGTTATTGCCTTATCTGCATGATCTATAAAGTCTGCAACTATTGCGAGAGTTATTAACTGGTTTCTCTCAAGATTAGACAGCTTATTTTCTAAGAGCATGGTTAATCGGAAATCATATTTTTAAAGTCCCAAGTATTTCACTATTTTTCTCAGTGTGAAAAGGTGGTATCTAACTTACATAATTCTTTTAAAAATTTAAATCTTTATAAAAAAATACCGAGAGAAAGATTTTCACTCAACTTTAAGTTTGGTAATCACCTCTAACACAATAATTATCAGACATAGCTAGAAATACCCGAGGGAAATAAAAATAAAAACAAAATCACTGCCATCGAAAAACAAATGCCCATCAGACACTCATGCTCTTGCCCTCACCATCAGGAAAAGTTTCAACGTACCGCAAAGTTCACACTTCATTACAAATGCATATTTATGATATTTGTACCCGGCGAAGGGCTGGGATGAAATGCTTTGCGTTGTATTTGTTTTTGTAAAAACAATACTGAAACCACACTAACGTTCTCGTTGCCGCAGAGTCCGTGCCTGATAAGGATGAACCCTCTGGTTCTTCTTCCGTTGAGTCTGGTTGTCTGTTTTCCGCTGTAAAAGAGAGCAAACCATAATAGACATTACAAAATTTACATCGAAATATCATAGCTACGTATCATATCGATAAAAATTATTTTGGAGGTAAATTATGAACATTATGATTTTAATTAAGATACTAGTTTTCCCAACTAATCTAACCTGAATCTTTTGAAGATGTTCCCCAAAAAGTGGATGATATGGACAAATCTTTGTCATGTTTTATCTAACAGTATTGATCACGTGCGGTCTGATCAATACTTCATATCAATGCTTATGGGTAAGTTCGCATTCAATGCTTAGGGGTAAGTTCGCATTTTGCATTATAAACAGTGCACGTAATCTGCTCTCAATTACTGTCTGACAACCAAACGAAAAACGTTACTGTTTAAAACTAAACATAGGTTGTCTGCTAGGAACATAATAAGTTTAAAACATAGCATACATGCTGAACAGATGATTTCCTACCTCTTGCGGGTGAACTTTTTAACGTCAAGTTGGTCAGTTGTTCATCGTGTTCACTGTTTTCTCTTTGTCCATTGATGTCCCTGCATCATAATCATTGGACCGACAGATGTTTAAGGAAAACTTAGAATTAGAAAGGAAATAATAATAAATACAGCAGGGACGATCATCGTAGACAAGACAAATCCATTTGGAAAGTAGTTTCCAGTGTCTCATGGCATATTATTTTCCCACATAAAGCGTTAAACTATTAAACCATATTATGAGGCAGTTTGCGGCCAAATTCTTATATTTATTAACAAACAGCAAACGCGAGTTGTGCGACAGGACACGAAGATTATCTACATTTATTTATCAATTTATTTATTCGTTTGTGTGGTCGTTTTCACAATAATACGACAAGATAAAAAACAGTTCATAAAGTATACAATTATGTACATGTAGGAATAAAATTGATTTGATGTGTTACTATACCAAACAAAAAGGACTAACACATAAGCTAAGCTTAAAAGCATGATAGTCCTATAACTTATTGCAAAATTCAGGAAACAGACACAGGTGGAGTGTTAGTCTGGCTGCCAGACGCACTGAATGGACCAGTAGAATAAATGTTTCTGCTCCATATTTATATGCACACAAAAACGCACATACTGGATACTTTTAAGATATCGACATGAAATGGCATAGATTAATAATCTACATGGAAACCACAATGGTCCGATCACGTACGGGTGATTGCATTTGTTTAACTTTACGTAGAAAGGAATACAGGGAATGACAATTGCATATTTCAACCGGTATGGAATTTCACACATCTGGTCCAGATTGTCTAATAGACTTATGTGCTAATATTGTAATTGGCTTATGCAAATGAGAATCGGCTGCTCGTCGTGTGGGATACGGGTGAATATTTTTGGTTTGTTCTGAATATAATAGTAAATGACGGGGCATGAGGTTAGTTTTATATCGATACATAAAGAGGGCAGTTTGTAAAAAGTGAATATCATTGATTTTAAGAGTTTTAAATCGCATAAATAGAGGATCTGAATGGTCTCTGTAACCAGTAAAGCTGCAAATTCGAATTGCTTTTTTTTTCTGTGTACGTATTATGTCGACATTTGAAAATTAGAAATAACACACTAATTGTAAAGAAATAAAGAGTTTAATCGCAAAACGGGTTAAATCCATCCAATTTCACTAAAATTCATTTACCACCAAATTCGAAGCCAAATTTCACAAGTAAGTACAAACTATTTTGGGTGTTTTTTTTTTTGATAGGCGCGTGCACAAACTCGGACAAAGAAATCCAACTTTCTGCAAAGTTACTGAAGTGGAGTTAACCCGTTTTGCGATCAAACTGCGCGCGTATACTCAGGGGTAATTACTAAATCGGTGTGTATTGTATTCTATAATATCTTCTATACACACCTTTATAGCTTTTGAGAAATGATGTGTACATTCTAAGTAGATAGTACACCTTTGTAAAAATTACACGACTCTCTTGTCTTTTAGAAGGTATTGTGATGGACAAAATGAGGTTCCTTGATAGATCTTAACCCTTATCCTAACCAGTTTGGTTCGAGGGGCATTTTTTTTATTTCTCCCAATCAGGTCACTGACTTTTAAAGCCGCTAGCTAGCAGTTACCACAGTTAAAAAAATGTGAGCTACCTAATCCTCCATGCTCCGAGTGTCTTTGATAAGGTCTAAAGATAAAGCCCTGAAAATTGTATTTCAAAATGATTTTTTAGTTCTTAAAAAATGTGAAAATTGTAAGTTGACCTGATTCACCTGCCCATTTTCTCCCGTAGACCTACTGTGTGTGGATCTAGGCTATTTTTTCTCGCCCCGAGTACTAATTGTTTATTCATTCATATTATCTTGCCAGTAGCAGCATAAATTGCCAAACTTTTGTTTTCTATGGTGTTTACTTGAACATACAAACACTACTATGTATCTCAGATAACAAAATTTGACATTTTTGTTTAACTTGAAGCTTCACATTGTTTATTACTTTAAGTGACATAACAAACAAGTGGTCGGCACTGTTTTTATAATGTAAATAATAACTTGTTATATAAGCACCCAAAGGGGGCATGCATGAAAAAATTCCCGACCTTCTTAGGCCCATGGAAGACCAGTCACAATAATTGTTGCAGCCGAGTATGTGCTACCAGTCTTATTATTGTATAATTATCATTTTGTATAATAGTTCGTGAATATATTTCGTTTGTGTATGCAAAACTAAACCAATATACTAACCATCAACCTTTATATTTTGTGCCATATGCTATCAATATCTTGTTCGTTCCAAGAATGTCAGTTGTTTTGTGTCCGTTTAAATTCGCTGTTTCCTATTTGCACACGAAACCGTTTTTGCTCATTGGGAGGATTCTTTGCAAAGTTTTTGACATTAACGATAAACCCGCCCTTAACCTACCGTGACGATTTCTCATCTTCCATCTCATCAATAGTAACACAAATATTATCACCGCGATTATAAATGCAATGATTTTCCCGATTACCCAGGCCATTCCTGTGTGGTTTCCTAAAATGTGAAAGGTAAAATTGGTGTTTGAATATATTTCACTTTTACAATAATTTTACATTTCTGTATCCCTTTTCTCCTCAGTGGAAATTTTTTTTATCTTAATGTTAAAGAATGTTTCCCTAAGCTGGTTCAAGTCGGGAATTCAAAAAGAAAATGATTTAAAAATAAATTCTTAAATTATCTAAATGTAATAGAGGAGAAACATAACAGACTGTTATTAAGAGAGTATATCATATCCCATATGGGAGCGAAGTTCCACTCTAAACGGAATTATCTCTTAATTGAATGCCAGTGGAGATTATGGATGATACAAAGGATTGGAAACCCAATGCAAAATTTCAGCGGATAAGTAGGTTAATTCGTATGGTTGAGAGATTTCCATTTTATCAATCATATTGGAGATTTCACCCGACCTCAAATAATTATATTTCAGGATGTCTAACAAAACAGCATTGATAACATTTCGTTTTACCACTCTTGAATGTTGAAGGTGTAGTTTTCCCACTTGGATGACCTGCTCATCGTTAATGCATCGCATTACATGGACGTTACTCGTCTTTCGTTTAATGTTACCTTACTAAGGTAACACATGATGTTACATTACTGAGATAAGATATTGAATGAAATTTAACGAAGTGGAAACAATGGGATAACCATTTCAGTTTCAACATCGTACAGAACAGCAAGAAAGTTATACTTTTGTCGCCTTTGCGATGTTCAGGCTGTAGTTAGCACGTGAAAGCATCTTCTACAGTGTGCAAACCTACCCCATTTCCGCGTGGATCACTCACAACGACTACTGACACCGTTACATTCATATCAGATCCCCATATTGAGTGTCCGGATGCTTTACATATGCTCTTCCCATTGCCGGTAACTTCAACCAGTATCGTGATCGTTTTATTATAAGTTCCATCTGAGTTTAAGATCTCATCTCTGTAAATAGGATTCAGTATCTGTCCATCTTTCCCAAACCAGTGGAGTAAGGGCGTAGGCTGGTTTGGGCATGGGGAGGTGCACATCTCGGGGAGGTGGAACAGTGAGGTGCACATCTTAGAGAGGTGGAACTAAAGTTGAGAAAATCAGGCGTTGAAAGCAAAAAAAAGGTGGTGCAAATTTCTTTTTTGCTTTTAGGTGAAACTCCTATGGCTCTGCGGGGGGGGGGGGGGCACGGGCTAGCCTACGCTCTTGGTGAGACATTCTCTCGAGGGTAGTATACGTTCAGGGCTCATGTTATATTTGTGTATATGCCATTTGGGTAGCTAAGTGGTTCTTTGCACGAGGAGTCGTGGTTTTGTTCACACTCAAGTGTCGTTGGAAAGGGTTCAACTGGACATGCTGGAAAATGTGATTATGAAAACAGATAGATTTTAGTAAACAGATCGTGGAACCACAATTTATGCAATGCATGGAATGGTGTATGCCCTGTTAACTGGTATCTATAGGATTACGATTGTTAACTGTATTCTGTAAGCAGAATCAAACGTAGTCTAAACTTCATTTGCCAATATTCCATTCAACTTCATTAAACTTAAGAATTGCTTCTGCAGGTTACTTCAACCGTCTCATGAAGCCGATGTTAAATAATTTATTAAACATTTTCTCATGTCAAACAGAATGCAGAGATTTCACTTTATTGAAACGATACGCAGCATTGTCTTCAAAGGTATGATATCTCTTGTGCATGTCTAAAGTTATTATGGTGTGGATATCCTAGTGTATTGAAGAAAATGTTATTTAAAAATAAACTGTGGTACTGGACAGGTTGATGGTGGAAATCTGTCATCAGAGTACCCCATTTTGTTGAATTCTTCGTAAAAGCATATAACATCTTCACTTAAAGAAAAAGGCTAACATTGTGGAGTTTCATTCTAAGGAAAAAAATATAACTTTATGTCTGAGCTACATAGTAGTGAAAAATACCCTAGAATACGAAAGTTTGGAGAATTATGCGTCGACTGGCAAGATATGCGTGAATAAACAATTTCCACTCTAGTGGAGGATAAAATAATCGAGATCTACACAGAATAAGTCTATAGGAGAAAATGAGAAGGACAATCTGGTCAACCTATGTGCGTGTAGATTTTTACTTTTTCAAAGCACACAATCATTTTGAAATTTTAGGGGTTCATTTTTAGACCTTATCAAAGACGCTTCGAGTTTGGCGGATATGGAGCTCACATTTTTTTTCCAAAACTGTGGTCTTTGTTAGCCTGTGGCTTTAATATAGGAATACTTCATGCAAAAGTAGTGTCAGGTAAAACAGGAGAATTTCCATCGTTGACTCTAGCGTTGCCCTATTCACAAGTTACATTATTCCACATGATATTACTTCAGTGTTATGCCTACTTTGTCATAATAATGATATTTGTAGAGTTATTTTCACGACGTATTCTATTATATTTGACTAGTTACGTCTGTACTAGAATTGCATATTCATAATACCATCTTTTCATACGTATATCATAGATGATTCGATAGCAGTTGATATTAAAGTCATGCTGTTCTGCAAACATCTAATCTTATCCTCAGGAACCCTTAGCAATGTTTACGAGCTATAGAGACCAATTTCTATATATAAATACACAGAAATTCCTTCTCCCCTTCCGGTGAGTAGGTATTTTTCATGTCCCAAATATGAGATCTGTTTAAAAGTATCATGCAGATTATTATTCATAGACTGGTGTGGGAATACTGCAATGATATTACTAAAGTGATTCGAAACAGTGAGTCTAGCATGCCGGGAACATAGTCATACTTAAGGTAAGTGTGTGTGTGTGTGTGTGTGTGTGTGTGTGTGTGTGTGTGTGTGTGTGTGTGTGTGTGTGTGTGTGTGTGTGTGTGTGTGTGTGTGTGTGTGTCTGTGTCTGTGTCTGTGTGTGTCTGTCTGTGTGTGTGCATCTGTGTGTATGTTTGTCTGTGTGTGTGTATGTGTGTGTGTCTGTGTGTCTGTGTTTTTGTTGGGGGGTAGGTGTAATATTTTGAATTCTAGATAATTACTGATTTTCAACTTTCACAAACATATCCTTCATATTAAGCCTAGGGGAATGTTTTGTTGTATTTTTTATAAAGTTGCAAAAGACATAATGTCTTTAATACGGTAACAAAATGTTGAGAATAAGTGATCGTTATCGGTGACACTTGTTTCTGCTAAGTACTTATCAATAACATATAGATCCGAAAATAAGTCGGTTACAAGACTATCATCTACAACATCCGCTTCACATTTATATCTGCCTTCATCGGAAATTCGAACGTCACTGATGACAAGGGACAATTTCACGAGGTCCAGGTCTATAATGTCGCTAGTCACTAGGCCCTATGTAGACGGTTCCTCTAAAGCGATTGATAACCTCCATCCAAGTCGATCTATTCCAGTATGTCCAGAATATATATCACCCACTTCCCCGTCTCCATAAAGGCACGATATGTTAAAGGCATTGTATAACAGTGTTTACAGTTTAAAAAAATCTGAGCTACATGATTCCCCATGCTACCAGTGTCTGTAATACGGTCTAGAAATGAAGCCCTGAAAAAAATTGCAGTTTAAAACGATCATTAAGTGCTTTAAAGGTATTGGCTAACATTTACCACAGTTAAAAAAATCTGAGCCGCATGATTCCCCATGCTACCAGTGTCTTTGATGAAATCTAAAAATGAAGCCCTGAAAAAAATTGTATTTCAAAATGATTATTTAGTGCTTTAAAAAAGTAAAAATCGTAAGTTGACCAGATTCACGTGCCCATTTTCTCCCATAGACTCACTGTGTGTTCACCTAGGTTAATAAAACTCGCCCCGAGTTTTATTGTTTATTCATGTATAACTTGCCATTGGCAGTGTAACTTTCCAAACTTTTGTATTCTAGGGTGTTTATTTGTCCATTTGAACACTACTATATAGCTCAGATATCAAAGTTTGACAATTTTTTAAATTGAAGCTCTACAATTTTAGCCTATCACTTTAAAAAAGTAAAAATCATTGAGAGATCATTGCAGCTTTCCCCCATAGACTGCTGTGTTGCAGAATTTCCTATCGCCCGATAGAAAATTAATGTGCCAATTTGAATCTGCACATATTGTACTAGTGACAGCATAACTGTCCAAACTTTTGTATTCTAGGGTGTTTATTTGTCCATTCAAACACTGTCAGATATGTCATATAGCAAAGTTTGACAATTTTTTAAACGTGTCTTCCACAGTGTTATATAGTGTCTTTAACAGTTCCCTCTAGCAAGGCTCTGTACGTGTTGTTCCCTGATGACGTCAAACATGATGTAGTTTTCATCAATAGTACCAAAACACCTGAAATGGATAAATTATTGCTCATAAAAAAGTTAGAACAGAGCCCGGATAGATCAACAATTGTTATATTAATAATAATCATTTCGACTTAGATTGGAGGATAAAACTGAATAGGTCTAACAGTTAGTACACTGTAAAAGTACTAAACACGTTTATAAAAACTTTTCCGTATCACTTTATATAAACACTTGAACACGTTTGAACACAGATCATAAACACGTTTAGTTACAAAGTACGTGTATGGTACCAACAGTTCGTGTTCATTTCTAGAACACTTCAAAAACACTTGAACACGTTTAATATGAAATAATAAACACCTTTAAAGCCACAGGCTAACAAGGACCACGGTGTAAAAAAAGTGAGATACATTATTCTCCATGATTTAAGTGTCTTTGATAAGGTCTAAAATGAAGCTCTAAAAACCAATATTTCAAAATGATTATTCAGTGCTTTAAAAAAAGTGCAAATCTATTAGTAATCAAGTCGACCAGATTCACCATGCCCATTTCCTCCTATAGACTTACTCTGTGTAGATTTAAGCCATTTTATCCTCCACCGCAAAGAAAATTGATTATTCATGCATATCTTGCCAGTAGCAGCATAACTTTTTAATCCTCTGTATTCTGGAGTGTTTATTTTCCATTTAAGCACTACTATGTAGCTCAGATATCACAATTTGACAGTTAGCTTGGTCTTTAGTTGAAAATCAAAAAGGCATCAACAAAAATGTTTGTGAAGATCTAATCACTTATTGTTTGGGTGTCGGCACTACGTCCGAATAAGGACTATATTAACTAAAGAACAAAACACATTATTTGCGACGGTCTTGGTGTGGTCTTTTTTATGGTGACAATTAGGAATGGAAGTGGTGCTTACCAATAATGCATCCCAACATGCTTGTACAGCTTGAGTCCCATATAGTTAACCGGAGAGTTATGAGAAAGAGTGAATGCTTTAGAACATCATGGATGTACAAGTAGGATCCATGTTAAAAGCAATGTTTTCTCCTTAATTTCTTGTAAAAGTCGAGAAACATGACATTACCTTGGTATAAGATGGGTAGAAGAAGACCCTATTCAATTACAAGATACACTTAGCTGAGTCAGTCGGTGGTGATAGAAATGGTATTCGAATGTTAAAATGCTAAACACGACAGTCGTTCTCTTTCCAGCCATGAAATGATAGCATTGAGATGAGATACACCTAAAATAACCTTTCCTTGCACTTTATTCTCTACACATCAACAATGCTATGAATTCCCATTTATGTTCTTAATTTCCCTCTTGCTTTTTGACAATTCTCTATGATGTGTCCTTTTCATAGATATGAATCAGTGTTGCTATAATTTCCCATTTCTGTTCCTAATCTTCCTCTTGCACTTTACTTCTATATGATAAGTTTCTTTACCATAAATATGAATCAGTGTTGTTTAAGATTTGTTATCCATTTATTCATTGTAAACTACCAGAGAGACGCACATGCACGTAAAATAACAAATGCACACACCTTTATGGGTATACAATGCATGTTATTTGTTATCCGCCATATACCATGGTGATGTTATCGCCACATTTACTAAATTAGGTGAAAAGATCATATACATGGCTAACCTTTTGACAAGGCCCTCTCGCTGTATATGGGCGAGCGGAGCTAGCCAAGCTGAGTGCAATGGCCTTTTGAGATCTGCTTCTTATGTTAGCCCTTTGAATTACCGATTTTTGCTACCCGATTTTGGTAGCAAAATCGACCAATCATCTTGTGACAGCCTACTCGATCATAAGTTGAATACGTCAAATATGCACACCTGCTAGGACGGTGTTGTCCTTTATTGTTGCTGTAACGAGTCGATATCTGGACGCGGTCACTAGTTCTTTCAAACTTTTCTCCATGGCTGTAGAAATAATATTTCACCAATGTTCCGCTACAATCCTCTGACAATATTTGCCCTTTGAATAGATAAAATTCTGCATTAGTTCAGATTTGTAATGCAATGTACATACATTGCAAATCACCAGAGACACACACATGCACGTTCAAAACAGAAACACATAACATATTGTGGGTACGTCAGATACCGGTAATTATATGCCAGTACACCATGGTTATCTAGACACATTTACTGTTAGGTGAAAGATGGTTTAAATGGTGTAAATAATGTTAAATTTTCATCAGTACTTGATTACTTGATTTTACTGTGTACTGATCCTTCTCTCTCCCCCAGCAGAGAAACTTAGTAACAATGATTATGAAGCCGCTAAAGTTTATGATTATAGACGTCTATCAATAAAATAAACTAAATTCATGTTCTGTCGCTTAAAATTGGGTTGGAGTAAATTTTTCCGACAACAGTTAAAATTCCATAGATTCTCATCATGCTTATCTTAATCTGAAGGTTATCTGAATGGTTGTCCACATGCTGTTCAGATCCTTCTAGCAAGGATATTCCAACAAAGATCTTTCTGGCAATAGACATATTGTATTCATCTATGGACTGGACTCGAAACGTAGACGAAATTACCCCCACGCGCTGCCGCGCATATACAAGCACATTACAAGCCGCACTCTGGCAACAGGCACGTACACAGACACACACACACACACACACACTCATACACGTAGGAACATAAAGTACACACACGCGTGCTGAAAGACACTACACACGAGTATATACACACGCATATACATGTACGCGACAGTGTTGTGCCCGAGGATATACTGAAACACGTACGCGCGCACTGTAAAAAAAAAATCGTCATGCTGACCCCCCCAAAAAAATCGTCCAGCTGGTGTCTCTATCGATCAATATTTATTCGTCATAGTCTGGTCCTAGACGAATTTTCTTTCGTCAGACTGACGAAGAAAATCTCGTCCTGCTGTGGTATCTCTATCGACGATTTTTTTTTTTCGTCAAGCATCTTGTGCCAGGCTGACGAAGAAAATCTCGTCATGCTGTGCTGTCTTTATCGACGGGTTTTTTTTTTCGTCAAGCATCTTGTGCCAGAATGACGAAGAAAATCAGCGATTGTTCACAACAACAACAAAAATACACGATAAAAGCATGAAAATTAGAGATCAAATTATTGTAATCTTTATTGTACCATGTCTCTTCCTTCCAATCTTTTAACGATATGCATGACACTTGACACAAATGAAATATTCCTTCACTTATATGAGAGTAAATCAATATCAATGGGCCGTTAAAAAAGCAATTGCTTTTTCTAGCCTTTTGCTTGAATCCGAATGCATAAGAATAAGGAATTGCTTGCAAGCAAAGGTTCTTGCTTGCACTCCAAAGCAATTGCTTGTCGCCTGCATAAACATTTTGAAACAAAGGTTGTTCTTGACAACAAGATAGTTTGCCCGAGGTTCGCAGGTTTGCCCGGTATGACAAAAACAAGAATATGCAAATTGAATTCCAACACTCATACACTTTTCTAGACTAGAAATAATCAGTAGAATCGTTCCTCAATGGACACATAAAGAAACATCCATAAATTTGTATTCATTAGTGAAGAGATCTTTCGTAACTCCCACGACAGGAAATGCTTCCCCTCTCACGCGTAATATTTTGATAGATTATACGAAACCCACCTTTGTGCTCCCATGAAAGTAATAGACCGTATACATAAAAACACCTGTTAACATACTTGAAGCCAAAGATCGATTTAAAGCAATTGCTTTTTTCGTATGCATAACAGTTTGCTTGTGTTCAAACCGTTTGCTTGCCATTCGTGAGCAATTTCTAAAGGTCCCACAATATCAACGTCACGGCGGTGCGAACACAAACAAAGGCCAGATCCGCACAAGTCGAATACATGTGGGAAGAAGCCTCCCATCTTCACAACTCGCGGTCAACGTATTATGAATACATTTTGAAAGACGCAACGTACCTTCAGGATTGAGTTAAATCTTTAACCCCCTTCCTGAAATATTTTCCCCCATTTTTTTCTTGATATAGCAGAAAAAGTATTTCTTGATTTATTCTTGTTTTGTGCAGCTTTGATTTAGTCTATATACGAGAATGGACATGTTTTAAACTCGAATATCGTAATTAAGCAAATGCGCTCAAGCTGGTATTGAGGAGCTTGAAAAAAATCCAAGCAAATTCTTGTCAGAACAAGGAAAGGGTTCTTTTTATGCATACGTTTTTAAGCAATTTCTTTCACCTGTAAGCAAGCAATTCTGCCTGTTAGCAACAACTTTTGTTTGCAGGCATTTGCTTATCGCAGTGCACTCAGATTTCACGGTAAGCAAAAGATTATGCAAACATATTTAAGCAAGCTTGTGCTTGATTTTTCTTGACAACCAGTTGCTGGTGCTTGAAGCAATTATTTATAAGCAATTGCTACTTTTTATGCATACGGCCCAATATGTCTTATCTTCACAGTAATTGAGTAATGATCCTAAACCATTAAGATCAAAGACTTGTGCAGTTTTAGGGTTAAATATAATCAATCAAACCCTTATCATAATTATACAGTAACTTGCTTTACCTGTATCTGCAAGGCGAGTAAAGTATTTAACATTCAGTTTCAGTATTAAAGGTATTGGCTAACATTTACCACAGTTTAAACAATCTGAGCCGCATGAGTCCCCATGCTACCAGCGTCTTTGATGAGATCTAAGAATGAAGCCCTGAAAAAAATTGTATTTCAAAATGATTATTTAGTGCTTCAAAAAAGTGAAAAATAGTAAGTTGACCAGATTCCCCTAGGCTATTAAAACTCGCCTCGAGTTTTAATTGTTTATTCATGCATAACTTGCCATTGGCAGTGTAACTTTCCAAACTGTTGTATTCTAGGGTGTTTATTTGTCCATTTGAACACTACTATGTAGCTCAGATATCAAAGTTTGACAATTTTTTTAAATTGAAGCTCCACAATGTTATCCTGTCACTTTAATCATGACTTTACTTTTCACTTCTTTTCAACTTAACATAAACATTAAGCGCTCAAGAAGAAAAATACATGTACAAATCAATTAATACTCCATATGTTAACACAATTCAACTGATATCTTAATCAACTTTTACCCGGGTAAAACTAAAGCCATTAATATATGGTCAACACAACAGAATGTCCGCGAATTGCTAGCTTTGGGATGTACATAATGGGCTGCCCATACTTATCGCAATGTTCTGGCTATCACTGTTCGTAATAGCTCATTTGCTGTGCTAAACCGAGAAGATCACGATGAACAGTGGCGTACCGAGGATCGACTCATGGGGGGGGGGGCACCCAGTCGCTCAGCCAAAAATGCATTTTCAGATGGTGGATTTTAAGCGCTGCGAACGCTATGCGTGTGATAGGGGCGGGGATAGGGGTACTTCCTGTCAAAGGCTTTTTTCCCCTATTTTTGTGTTATAATGTCCCCCAATTCAATAATTTTATAATAAAACAATAGCTGTTCTAATGAATAGGCTTATTTTCTAGTGAATAGATGCTTGTATGTAGGCCCTATGTCATTAGTGGTGAAAAGGCAATTCCGCGAGCGAGCGGTTTGGAAATCTTTGAAATTCTAAGACGAAAAATGCGTTTTGCAGGCCCCTAGCCATTATATTTCAAAGAAGGGGGTGCGTACAAGTAAAAAAAAAAACAACAACGGACCTATGCCAAGGGGGGGGGGCAGGATAGACCGCACTAATGGATGTGTTCTAGGGGCCCACCTTATAAATTCCAAGTAGGGTCCCCGTCCCGGTTGGCCAGTAACGGAGCTCCGCTCCCTGAGGCTCACGGCTTAGCTAGCACTTTCATTTTATATAGGGAGTATTTGTTTGTATGTATGACATTAATTGTGAAAAGGCAATTCCGCGAGCGAGCGTAGCGAGCGAGCGGTTTGGAAAACTTTGTAATTCCAAGAAAAAAATCGTTTTGCAGGCCCGTAGCCATGATATTTCAAAGGAGGGATGCGTATAAGTCAAGAAAACGGACCTATGACAGGTTGAAAGACTGACCATCCAAATGAATGGTTTCCAGGGGCCCACCTTGTCCCCGTCCTAGTTGGGGTCAGGGTTCCGCCCCCTGACGCTCACTACTTGTAGCAGTTCCATAAGGAAATTTTGTCTCTGCTAACACTATTTTTCCTTGAAATGGACAGTTAACAATAACTACACCACCCCTTTTTTCAAAATTGTTGTAACTTTCATTCGAAGTTATGATTTTTTTTGTCTGGAATGCCGATAGCAGGTCATTTTTTCAAACGTGGTGATTTGTCGGGAGTCAGGGGGCGGAGCCCCCTGAAGCTGAAGCTTGAGCATGAATTCGATCGGTTTTATAAACTTATTGTGACCTTTTGATAGCACTTTTGGTTTGTTTTTTTAATGGACAGCTGCAGTCGAAAACAATAAAACAAACAAAACAACCCCCCACATCTTACGATCTGTTTGGCACTTCCACGGTATAAATGTTGTATTTATGAAACTGCTGATTGCAGATTGATTTTCAAAACATGGCGGTAATTATGCCGGGGTCAGGGGGCGGAGGTCCTCTGCAGCTCATGGGTTCTAGTAGTTTTTGAGACTATTTTGACCCTGTCATCACTGTTGTCGTGAAATGTAGGCCTTCATTCAAATAATCAAAAACATATTATAGAAATACCGTTATTGAATGCACCCCCCCCCCCCGGCTACGGTGCCTGGTAACTCGAAATTATTTCATAATACTGCAATGTGCACAAACAGAAGTATGCAAGTGTTTGTTCACGGTCTAACCAGCTATCCGATTTGAATTAAATGCGTTGCAAAATGGCGCACACGCAAAAGGTGACTGTCACCTATTACACGACGGGTAGCCATTCCTGATTGGACGGTTTGGCGGAGGCAAGTCTATTGTTCACAACGTTGTACGGTGTACAGTGTGTCACAGTGTATAACGTCTTCGAAAAAAAAATTCAATTAACAAACAACACGTTTACAGTTGTTGTTTCCCTGGTCGTCCAATTAGTCAGCTCATATATATATCGTCGCTTCAATCAAAAATCTTACACTGTCATTGTGGCAAAATGCACTTATTTACTGTGGAAGGTTTTACTTTTAACTCGACAAATTTTACGAATCATTACTGTCGATCGTCGTAAACCGCATTACGTGTGCGCGCGCGCACGCACCTACGTACGTACATGTGGTGCACTAGAATAGACTGGTTCACCAGTCGTTTTATGGTTAATATTCTATGCAGCTCACTTTTTATAACCTACATGCACAACATCGCTTTGGGTGAGGGAGGGATTTATCCAAGTTATCCAATATCCATTACAAAATGAATATTTTGTAATATACTTATAATATACTTGTAATAATACTTATTTTATAAGTATATAACACTTTGGTTGAAAATAAGGTTTGAAAATGCAACATTGCATGAATTTGGGAGGAAAAATTTCTGCACCTTTTTTTTTATTATTTTGATATAGTGTATCGGAAAAATTGCCTGCGCTATCGCTGGTTAATAATAGAAGCAATTTTACGAGCAACAGATTTTGAAGGGGGAAATGATTCCACGGGGGAGGGGGGGGGGTTGGGGGTTGATATTCTCAGTCTAACACGATGAATAATGTGGGAATGTCTGAATATCCACATTGATGCACAAACGTCTACCTCTTTAAATAAGTTCAAAAGAACGTATTTACTTTCAATATTAATATCAAAATTTGCTTAGTCGACTTGCGCCTGTATATTACATCCATGCAGTGCATGACCAGAACCAGAACAAACACAACAAAATTAATGAATAAACAGTTGCAATTAACGTTAAAAAACGAGTAGTACTTACGCTGAATATCTATTTCAAACGGTGCATTATAAAAGCACAATTTCTAGCTCGGTTCGCGTGCCCCCCCCCCCCCGTAGTTACGCCACTGACGATGAATCCCAAGATGATCAAGCGTAGCAGATGTCGCTTCGATGATCGCAGAAAACAGAACCGAGAGAAACAAGACGTCGACGATCATGGCTTGTCGTACCAGTATTCCGCTGGCCGTTACGTTTTACCAGGCAGAGCATGGGGAAGAGTAGGAGGAGCCCAGCTCATCCATGTCGACAGCTGTTGAAAATATTATGTAACCAATCATTGTCATGGCAACTGCTGAAAAATTCTAGCTCTTTTCATATTCCACAAATATATTAATACAAATAAACACAGAACAATTAGTCTGATCTCTTTCTGAAAATACTCTATATTATGAATTAAACTGCACGACTATTCCGGTAATCCTCCTGGATATGTCGTTGTCAGAAATATATCAATGTATTGTGATTCTACAAACTTATGACTAAATCAATATCCTGAAATAACATACAATTGTTACATAATTATGCATGAACTCAGTATTCCACCAACCGTGTTACACTGTGCATAAAGAATGAAGCAAGAATTAAAATGCAATTTTCTTACTTTTGTTTAACCAAAACTTTCCAAGACTAATACAGAAACCAGAAGTTTATAAGAAAAGATTCACTTACTCTTTCTGTATTATTGGATATCAAATTGAATGAAAATACTCAGCCTAAGTCGAATTTCTTGAGACTGAAGAAAATGCTTCGACTTAGACGAAATTCGACTTATAAGGGGTCAAAAACAATAGAAAATAAAGGAATGGTACTCGGTAAAGACCTTCGACTTAGGCGATTATTCGGCTTATGCGACTTCGGCTTATGCAGAGTTGACTGTAATTAATTTCTTCTTCCTACTTATGTACAAATTACAGGGTTCAATATAGACGTCATATTTTCCTTCTAACATAACTTTACACTGTTACACGTTTCACTGTTCACGAAATATCATAAATTTGAATAACAGAAAAATCATAAAATTTACTTACATGATGTTGAAACTAAAGGTGAGTTGCAAGAAGTCTTCTCCACGACGATGCCACTGGAAGATGCCGTTGGAAAATGCCACTAAAATATTGGCAGCGCATCCTAGCTTTTCCCAACTCCTCTTGCCTTGACCACAGACTTGAATGCAACTGACTCGCATAGATTCAGTCAAGCCTCTCATGCACACACTCTCTATAAAGCACAGCACTATTGAACATGACTGGCATAGTTCCTTATTCAAGATGTGCACCCATTGAAATTCTTGTGCCTATTCAAGTATGTCCATGCACCAATGGTTTCTACCAGACTAAATGCAATTCACGTTGTGATACTCCTAACGAATAAAAATCCGTAAAGCTGTGCCATTGGACGACTTTTCTTTCGTCCAGCAAAACTGTTACAATAATGAAAGTCCTGACTGGTCTTTATAATGACCTTATTATCTACTGCACAATGGGCCTAATGTCTCATGGAAACCTGCCACAGTGTCATATCCTAATGTCATAACACATGCCTGCGTTTTCTATTACAAAAAATACAAAGGAACTATGGCCAAATTTGAGCTAACTAATCAGAGTGTGCACATGCAATGTCTGATAAAAAAATGGACCGTTTCTCTAACTCACTTAAAGGCACTGTATAACAGTGTTTCTAGTTTAAAAAAATCTGAGCTGCATGATTCCCCTATTGCTACCAGTGTCTCTAGACATGCCGTTCAAAACAATGAAGCCTGAAAAAATTGCAGTTTATAAACGCATCAGTAAGTCGCTTTAAAAAAGTAAATATTGAGAGACGCATTGCCAGCTTATCCCCCATAGAATGCCTCGTGTTGCAGAATTTCCTATCGCCGATTAGGAAATTAACTGTGCCAATTTGTCTCTGTCCCAACATTATTGCTACTAGCTGACAGCCATAACTGTCCAAACTTTTGGTTCTAAGGTGTTTATATGTCCATTCAAACACTGTCAGATATGTCAGATAGCATAAGTTCGACAATTTTTTAAACGTGTCATTCCACAGTGTTATATAGTGTCTTTAAAAAAACGGTTCAAGTCTACAAAATACTCCTACCACATACTTTCAAATCAGCATCAATCCACCTATATGTAGGATTTCCATGTCACAATCAATACTCGACCGCTTAAGGACATTTGATTATAACTAAAAACTTTGAGAACTAATTTGAAATTGACTTTGCCAGGCCGAGTCACATGTTAGTCTTGATCGTTTATCATTCTATTATTTAGGAATTTGGATCTGAAAAAATCAGCGTGAACGAAATAGTTCGGATCCAAGTCGGTCAGTCGTGCGACGGAAAATCATGGTGTAGTGTGGATGGCCTTTAATATACTAACAAAACAGCAGCACGAATTAAATCTCGTCGAACTCAAATTTTGTTAACAGTGTAACGTTACATGTATCATAGCATTACCATTCGCACTCGTACCGCGTGGCTAGCGCTAAACGGGGGCAACATAAAATTTATTGTAAGAAACAAGTACGATTCACCATACGATACGAAGGCTGTGATCCTGAGATAGGTCTCTTTACAAGGGGTCACTTCATTATTCACTCCAGTTAGGCTGTGCTGATATTTCGGCCATTTCCAAAGGTTTCTTGGCAGGTTTCGGTTCATGGCCGATTCGCATGTCATTATGGGATATCAAATCAAGCGCGCATGCTCAGAGAGAAGCGGCGTGACGAAAAGAAAAGAGCGTGATGAAAACAAATCATACAGATAAGCAATATTTGTGGTATGGAGTGCAGGACGAATTTTCTGTAGATGGCATGACGAATACTATTTTGTATAACGAAATAATATTCGTCATGTCATCTACAGAAAATTTGTTTCAATTCGTACAGCATGTCAAAAATAGCAGGACGAAGTAAATTCGTCAGCAGGACGAATTAAATATCGTCGTACTTAAGAGCACGACGAGATTTTGTTTACCGTAAAGCAAGAATTAAAATGCAATTTTCTTACTCTTGTTTTCCAGAACCAAAACTTTCCAAGACTAATACAGAATCCAGAAGTTTATAAGAAAAGATTCACTAATTCTTTCTGTATTATTGGATACCAAAATTGAATGAAAATAATTAAAGGGACGCGCCGCTCGTAATCCATGTACATTTATTTACCTTACGCTTGCCCCTATTGCAAGGCAGTGCGTAACACTGAACTCTATGCTACGTAGTGTAGAGTTCAGTGTTGCGTAACAACAATCGTGGAGCTGCGAACAGAATTGCCGATGACGGTCAGTTGGGTTTAGTTCTCCTTTCTTCGGGTGAATACGTGCTGCATAGGGAATTGCACACAATTCGTGCGCGCTCGTTTTCCGAAAGTATACGGGCATTCCCGAATATTACCCGAGTCTGGCCAGGTCCAAACGCCCACGACTTGCGACTTTACGGTCCCTTTAATGTCTTTTTCCTACTTAATTACAAATTACAGGGTTCAATATAGACGTCATATTTTCCTTCTAACATAACTTTACACTGTTACACGTTACACTGTTCACACAATATCATAAGTTTGAATAATAGAAAAATCATAAAATTTACTTACATGATGTTGAAACTAAAGGTGAGTTGCCAGGAGTCTTCTCCACGACGATGCCACTGGAAGATGCCGTTGGAAAATGCCACTAAAATATTGGCAGCGCATCCTAGCTTTCCCCAGCTCCTCTCACAGCATGGTCTTGCCTTGACCTTTTTATCTACGGCACAATGGGCCTAATGTCTCATGGAAACCTGCCACAGTGTCATATCCTAATTTCATAACACATGCCTGCGTTTTATATTACAAAAAACTGCAAAAGAACTATGGCCAAAACAGAGTGTACACATGCAATGTCTGGTAAAAACTGGACCGCTTCTCTAACTCACTTAAAAAGAACAATTCAAGTCTACAAAATACTCCTACCACGTACTTTCCAATCAGCATCAATCCACCTATATGTAGGATTTCCATGTCACAATCAATACTCGACCGCTTAAGGACATTTGATTATAACTAAAAACTTTGAGAACTAATTTGAAATTGACTTTGCCAGGCCGATTCACATGTTTATCTTGATCGCGGTGGCCTTTATACCAACAAAACAGCAAGACGAATTAAATCTCGTCTTACTCAAGAGCACGACGAAATTTTGTTTACAGCGTAACGTAAAATATATCATTCATATTCATATTCATATTTTATTGTCCATACGGAAATTCATTTCGTT
>JZLH01S0046766.1:73312-94922 GCA_001188425.1 Eucidaris tribuloides
ACATGCATGACATAAAATACAATATATATGATGTACAATAACACACTTGAATATAATTACACAACATGACTTAATACGACGCAATGGAGTATAACATTACATTGATTATTATAACAATTATTGAAAATAACGCTCTACGAGTTTTTATTTACCATGTGGTATTGTTTTCATTATGGCTGGAATTATATAATGCAAATCAGGCATCATAGCATTACCATTCGTACTCGTACCGCGTGGCTAGCGCTAAAGGGGGAACAAAAATCAAATTTATTGTATGAAACAAGTATTACTCACCGTACGATAAGAAGGCTGTGATCCTGAGATAGGTCTCTTCCCAATTAGCAACCCTCTCTTTTGAGTATGAATAGGGACCATTTTCTTTGATTTTTGAATATTGATCCTTATGAATATTGATCTTTTTATTTTATTTTATATATTTATTTAACAATTCACAAGTTACTCGTACAGAGCACAAAACAATACGCACAAAAAGATACAACTGTTTTACAATAACCAAACGACAGAGTAATATCAGTTACATAATTTAAAGTATGAGACCCAATTTATTAAAAATTAAGGCAAGAAAAATATTTTGAGACTAAGAATCATTTCTGCAACAATTCATCTTAACCATGTGAAGCTAAATTCATTTGATAAATCTGTACTTATTTATAACACAATTGTTATCATTATCATCTTCGAAATGTTTGGGGAGTTTATTAATTGATCACTATTGCACTAAATTTCATTCATGTTTGCGTTTGGAAGCAGAAAACATACCACACCAGTCCCGTAGCCATGGGATGCTTCGGGTATGCACAACAATCTTAAAAGTCCACATTTTCAAAAGAAAGTATTTTAATAAGAGTCTTTTTAACAAATCATTGTTAAATGTCCATTCGACGAAACAATGGTGCTAAAAGAGGGTCAATCTACATGAAATATTCTCATAGAAACCGAATCTAGTGTGGTTAGATTTGGGGTCTAGTTCAGCATTTGGTGCTAGAGAAACTATTGACGCCAGAGCATCTTCCATGCAAAAACAAATATAATAAAGCTAGTGTTGTTGCTCGCCTCAGAGGCACAGTGTACAGAAACCAACGCCAAAACACCATTAGGAGAATTGTGCGTGTTCCTTCTGAATCACTTGCAATACAGGAACTTTGCTAGAAATGAAGTGGGTGTAAAAATGGGTTACCGACCAACAATCAAAAGCCCAACAGACCAAAAATACTAAACGTTTGCACTTCATAAGAGCAAGTAAAAATGCACACCGAGGTATGCAAACTCAATATTTCACGAATATATTTTGTATGGGGGACGTTTCTCTTTAATCTCCGCTCTCTAGTTATACTATTGCTTTTGACTTCATTATTTGAGGCATTATGAGTTTAGAACTTTAAGGTCATCGGGCCTCCAGTATAAATCAAATTAGAAGAAAAAAAACGACTAAAAATTTCTCTGCAAAATCCACATGGCCTGTTAATGTATTTACTTTGATACTCTGATAACCTCATAAGGTGGCAATGCTTTGTTAGATTTTTTCCAATGGAAATGATCTGTCGGCACATGACCTTTGTAATTTCAACGAGTCCGAAGGCCGAGTTGAAATAGTGCTGCATGAGGACTTTCAAAATTTGGATCTCTAATAGAAAAAGAGTACTTGAACGTGAAAACGTTTTGGGTTTGGGTTTTGCGTTTTTATACCAACAAATGCATACCCCAATTGCAACAGAGGTGTGGAATACATATTGCGTCAACCACTTCACTAATGGCAATAGTTATTGAATTCGTTTAAGGTTGTACAGACTTTGCAAACATTAATAGTACATTATTACAACCAATGGACAATGCAACGAACTACGGAGCAAGGTATGGTGAGTTTGCATTAAACAATGCTTCCGGAAAAAATGTAAAATTTCTTTATGACACCATTACGTAAGAACGATTGACACTACATCTTTTTCACTTTATCAAGAAGCTTGTTGATCAGGTAGCTATAATAAACTCAAATGAATTTTGGTTTTTTTTATTTCATATTAAGCCCTTCCCTCGCAGTGAACCAGTGAACATGTGTAAGATTTCCCTTCTATAATTATTAGTTTGAGTAAAGAAGTTGCATCCTTGGTAAAGAATTAGTAGGATACCAGATATAAAATGAAGTAACTTTCTCATTGATTTGATTGTTTTGGTAGATATAATCAATGATAACTTATTTAGTAACAAAATAATAGGTACTTCTCAATCGATATTTCAATTTATTCACTTATTGCAATGACAGTAAAGACAATTCTTACTCAGCGATACTACCAACCACTAATTTTGATACATTGCTGTCTGTATCCTTTCTTATCCTTAAACAAACAAAAAACGGAGACATAAAACATGCGCCTTTTAACAATCATTTCGGTTTCATAGTTACAATAACAATACAGACAAAACAAATCGAGTAACATGTTCGAAAAATATTTGCCGTAAGAAATGCGATATGCAGATACAAATACAAATACATATACTGATTCTCCATGATATTAGGTAAAAATAAAATCTTACAATTTGACAATAAATACTTACATATAACATGTAAAATACATGTATAAAATGCATATAGAATATAATATGTAATAGTGTTTATGAGGTTATAATATTTGACAATAATTGTTCAGTGGTAATTTAAGAATCACCAAATGTGCATTTCAGAACAATATCATAATAAACTTTAATAATAAAATGATATATAATGACAATAACTTTGAAAGTAACATAATGTGATATACTGTATATTGTTAACTTAAGTATTTTGATGTAGGCCCCTACTATTAAACATCCAATGTAAATTCAAATTGGAACCATGTGGTATCGAGTTATCGTTTTTGACGACAAGATTAAATCAATCAACGTACAAATACCCCCCCCCCATATACTATTTTCCGTGCGTTTATCGACAATACATTGGTATTGAATAAGACATAAATGACTGTCTAATACGGGGATATCGATAGGCAGGAGGTCATTTATAAATTTGTGAAGCTGTTAAACTGGTGACAATCCTTGAATGGATGGGTAGCGTCTGCCTTAATGCTTTGTTTTTTGTTTGTTTGTTTGTTTGTTTGTTTGTTTGTTTGTTTGTTTGTTTGTTTGTTTTTTGCAAGTACGCGTCGGTCTTACAATGTCTGTAGTTGGTACACCAATTCGAAACGTATTACTTTCTTCGCTATATATGATGTTATGTCAATTATCAGCTTGTGTTCTAGTGTCAGATTGCTAAAAGTACAGAAAAAATGAAATTACGGCATTTTGTATGATTAATTATAGAACAGGCTAACAGTTGCATTGTCGACGTGAAACCTTTTAACTTTCCAGAAAAAAAACCAACAACAAATGTTTCGTTTTATTTCTTTTGAATGAATTGACAGTTTTTTCCGGCTTAGTTTATCGTCAATGATTGTTTCCAAGTACATGTGCTTGCACTCATTTACCTGTTCAATGGCATCACAATAGATGAAACGAGGTTCGTGTTGTGAATTGTTATCCGGAAATCAATGTTTCCTTTTCTTTCTTTCTGTCTTTCTTTTTTTTTTCTTTTTTTTTTTTGGGGGGGGGTACTTGTATTTAAGGTCAGGTTATGATCGTCGCGCCAACCAACAAACTCACTAACCTGAATGAATTAGTCTTCAGGGTCACTGAACAAGTAATATCTGATATGCATACTTTATAATACTGCCACATACACTCATGCTCATAATTATGGTATATTTTTTTTATAACTTAAGTTTTTACTCCAAACTCCTCCAAACTTTTCAAAACAAGTGTTTATTTCACAAAAACGCAGTATATGAAACAATTTTTGGATTTCATGAGATGACTAAACTAACAAGAGCCCCCGGGGGCACGACGCTCACCTGAAGTCTCACAAACTCTCTATGGTACCCATAGAAAAAACATCCGTTATACATATAGTTTTGGCCCTTAGAGCCTGATATCTAGGCACCAACGTAGCCAAATGAACCAGTTGAAAAAACTTTGCATCCCCTTGCCATATAGCTCATTTTGCCAAGTTAAATTAAATTCTAACATCCGTTTTTTATAAAAACAAAGCACGCCCTAGTATCTTAACATTTGAACTTTGACCTACTTATGTGACCTTGACCCCCAAATAACATTGAGGTCCCTGTTACGCATCTACCACCCAATTTTGGTTACAAATGGGCTTGTGGTTAGAAAGTTACCTAGTTTGGGCACTTATGGGCCCTGCCCCATGGGCCCCCGGGGGGGGGGCCTGGTGTACCAGGAACCCTCTTTCCCAACCCCCTGAGGATCATTTCCACCAAGCTGGGTCTAAATCCACTGATGTGAATGTGAATTATTTTTATAGGGCCCTACCCCCAAACTTTTGCCCCCCTTGGGGGCCAAACAGGGCCACCCTGGGCATTGTCATGGGAACATTAATTCCGCACATATAGAGGTATCTACACACAAAGTGGCTTAACTAAGCTATTTCTGGATCTAGAGAAGAAGATGTTTGAAAACTACCTACTTTCGGCCCTTTAGGGCCCTGCCCCTGCCAGGTGGACCAGGTGGACCAGTACAGGACCCTTGAATCCCCAACCCCTAAGGATCATTCCTGCCACGTTTGGGCCAAATCCAATCATGCATTTGGAAGAAGAAGCTAAAAATGTGTAAAAGTTTACGCACAACGCACGACGCACGACGAACGACGCACAACGCACGACGCACGACGCACCTGAGCCTTTGGCTCAGGTGAGCTAAAAACTAAAATGTTTGAGCGCAGTAACAATTTTTTTTTTAAATCCACAAAAATCATGGGAAAAGTTAAAGTAATTAAAAAAGCAACACAGGTAACTGATAAATTTTGATCTAATGTCACTTAACATTAAAATTAACATAAGAATTGTCTGTTACAAGTCTAATAACGCGCGTAACCACCACGTGACTCAACCACAGCTCTGAATACCGCCATTTATAAACACAAGTTTTAGGGTCGAGTCGGACGCTACAAAATGCGTAGCATTCCTGAAATACTTAGATTATAATTGTTTCACCTGGGGTGTAGTCTAGGCGATCGGTACGAAAATTGCTCAGATGATGATAAAAGCATGAAAATTGGCACACATGTACTTCACATCATTCTAAACATTTTCAGAAGTGGAGCCAATGCAAACTGTGCATAGCTTAGCAACGGTTGCCAAGTAACATATTTTCCATAGCAACCAACATGCAAGATACCTGCAGACCAATTTTACCGAACAATTTTAATGTATTTCAATATCTGCAGCTTCACTCCTCAATCGTAATGTACATATCATAGAAACAGTTGATAGGCAACATATTTTTCTTGGCAACCATGCAAATTTGATGTTTGATGATGAAATAGTTGTGGGCGAGCGACTCCGCGCCAACATCAAACCAATAATACCAACCATCACTAATGAACAAAGTCGTACTGCTCAACAAACAAGCACATGATTCATAGAAAGCAGAGACATGGGCCAAACTTCTCAAAAGTGAATCCTCTTTTTGCAAGACCGTATGTTGCATGCCAAACAAGAGATGAGGAAAAGACAATTTCTTCAGTCATGAAATTATCCATTTCCACTACTCTTTCTTTCTATGGAGAGTTACATCTGGGGAATAGTTTGGATCTCATGGGGTGTCTTGAACAACATGTCAAGTCCTCATGTGATCCAAGGCCAGAGACGGATGTTTGGCGTTGTTGTAAACGTTCTTAGAACCGACTGGACATTAAAAGATATTTGGCAACTGTGCTGTTGATGTGTTTGTCCCACACATCATAAATAGCAACACAAGACTCAGCGAGTATATACACTCAGCAAAAAAAGAAAGTAAACACCTTTTCAAGTTCACATTTGTAATCTATAACTTGAATAAAAATCAATGAATTATATATCAAATTAAAGGCAATTTAATTTTCTTTCAGCCTGTGAGAGTAATTTGAAGATAACATTTATGCAATGAGTGATCACATGCGTTTTTAGCCCCCAAAATGCAAAAGTAAAAATTGCAAAACTCCTAAGTCTAAGAAGTTTCAATTGGATTAAGAGTATAGAAATTATGGTGGTTACATGTCAGACATTCGAACATTTTCTAAAGTTGAAGGCTGTAGAGAAGCTTTTTTCTCTCTCTTTCTCTCTCTCTTTGTTGGTAAAAAGACAAAATGACTCAATCTTGCAGTTTTAACAAATTCTGCCTTTTATTCAAAGATAAAGCCATTGTCTAAGTCTGATCTATTGTTTCCATGGACTGTGTTGTGCCATCGAATTATCAGTGGATTATGGTCCATTTTTGTAATTTTTACTTTTGCACTTTGGGGGATAAAAACGCATGTGATCACTCATGCATAAAAATTTATCTTCAAATTATCCTCACAAGCTGGAAGAGAATTAAATTGCCTTTATTTTGATGTATAATTCATTTATTTTTATTAAATGTATATATTACAAATGCGAACTTGAAAAAGTGTTAACTTTCTTTTTTGCTGAGTGTAGTTTCTGGTTTCAACACTTGACAGCCGTCATAAGGCATGTACAAACCAGAGAATAAGCATATGGGACCTAGCCAACGTAGCCATGTTGAGGTGTCCAGTCCCGTGTCAAAGATCTCGCAACAGTTTTCCTTTCGCTTGAATGGCAACAAGATGAAATTGCTCAAACTTCTTAATGATGCGTTAGTGTTAAGTGCATCCGTAGAAAACCTCTTGTTGTTAATGATGGTGCCAGTGTACTATGTTTACCTGCACAAGACACATCCAGCATTACTCCCTGCAATCATAAAGAAGGAGACTCCAAGATCATGGTACATGTTGCTGACTCCGTCAGACAGGGCTTTCACAAGATCTTTGATCAGACCATAGATTGTGATAAAGTTGTGCCAGCAGTGACCTGAACAGCAGCTAGAAAGTTTGCACTTCTAGCCTGCTTTCGGAAGTGCCAAGAACTTTAACTGCAACCCAGCTCATAAGATGGTGTCTCACTTGGTCCACAAAAATCATCGGTATTCCCAGTGTCCCATGTTTTTATGCTCTGAGACACCATGTCCTATTTGCCCAAGTTGGAAAGAAGACAGAATGGGAAGTGTGGGAGCTTGACACATGACGAACTCCCTGGAGCCTTCGATGAGCTGCACAGTACACCAAAACAAGTATTTGAAGAGACTGAGGCCTTTCTAGAATACTTCACCATCCTCCTATGTTAGAAAGTTGTATTCACATGAAAAGGACGTCAGATGTCGACTTTTCCTCCCACCAAGGCTGCCTTACAGCAACATTATCAGGAGGGTAGCATTGCAAGGTGGGCACTATTTTGGACCTGCTACTACGTCATGCCGCCAGTTGCCCTCCTCTTCTGTGTGGAGATAGACTTGCCTAGAACAGTGGAGGCCCCTGTGGACAATATATCCTGCACAGAGCTGCTGGAGTGCCATGTAGGAGCAGGTGTAGAGAAAGCAAATGTGTATTAGTGCACTTCAAATGCACTGTTTATTTCACACGCACAGGAGATTGTTACAGTGCCTGAAACTAATGACTTGAAACTGTTTATGGTGAGAATATTTATTGTTGAGACTAAAAACAGCTGGTTGTTTTCATAAATGTATTGCCCAACAAATTGCTTCATTTGATGTATGGTATATAAAACACCATAGCATTCACTCTTTCCAGAAGATATGCATTCTTTTCATAAGAAAATTGTTTGAATGTAATAGATCCCATATATCGGGATTGTTCTCATCATGAACACAGCTTGCTGCTATGGTAAATAGCTCACTAAGCAATTAAATAAATTACGAAATTTGTCAATTAACATCGATCGATGACAATCTGTACAAATTATAATATACCCGAATACATCTCTGCTGCAATTGATAGGTTGAAACATTTTACAAATAAACAATTAAGATATACTTTATGGTACATCTGTTGCCTAGCAACAAACAAATATTATTTTTTTCTGTTGACACGTACAGTGGTGGATTCGAATCATGTTGTTAGATAGTTTTGATGCTATAGCATCATCCTTTCAAAATGGATAAGATATGCTTAAATGGCTCGTTGCTATGGTCAATAAGTTTCTTAGCAACCGTTGCTAGGAAACATGCCGTATCCGTTGGCTCCACTTTTGAAAATCACCAGTATAGGCCCAAATATAGTTTTGCCAAATTTCATGCTTTTATCATTAACTGAACAATTTTAGCCATATTTTGCACCGATCGCCTAGACTAGTGAGAAAAATATTAATCCCAGATGTACCGTTCACGGAAAAATGACAACTTCTAAAATGTCTCTAAAATATTCCATAATTATGAGCATAAGTGTATATTGAAAAATTATTTATAAATGTAATATTTATAATCAAATACATCTTTTCGTGGAACTTACTTTTCTGGTAAGCTTAAAATCGCATTGATCCTTTAAAATGTCTTTCGGCATATCTTAATATCATTTTGAAATCGGTAATAAGACGGTCCATTCAGTAATTTCCTGTTTTGGTATATTAAGGTCCAAGGCGTTTCTTTTGCATGTCTGAAGTTTAAAATTGTGCAAATACACTTTTTTATAGAAGAAAATATTTTTTTTGAACATCTACCAAAGTGTAGGAGTTAGAAAAGTAGTTTAGTAAAACTTAAGTAACTGTCACTGTGGACTTTGATTTGATTTCTTTCACTCTCTTGACCAAAATTCAACTAGTATTATGGTCTTTTTTAGACAATTATATGGGTGTCTCTTCGTACCTTCACGGACAGTGTCACTGGGAGCTAACTCTAATAGGTTTGTACACGTAGACGACCTTGCATCACTTTGAGCCTGACACATGCCAGCAATTAAGTGGTAAAACCGTCTGTTATTACAAAACCCTTACAAAAATATCCTGTGATACTCCTGTGGTAATACCACACAGCAGTACCACAGGAAATACCACTGAAAGTACCACAGGAAAATACCACAGGATATTCCTGTGGGTTTTTTTTGGACATATACCACAGGATATGCCTGTGTTGTTTTTTTTTTTGGACAAATACCACAGGGCTACCACAGAAAGTACCACAGGAAAATACCACAGGATATTCCTGTGGTTTTATGGACATATACCACAGGACTACCACAGGACTACCACAGAAAGTACCACAGGAAAATGCCACAGGATATTCCTGTGGTTTTTTGGGACATATACCACAGGATATGCCTGTGGGGTTTTTTTTTGGACAAATACCACAGGGCTACCACAGAAAGTACCACAGGAAAATTCCACAGGATATTCCTGTGGTTTTTTGGACATATACCACAGGACTACCACACGAATACCACAGAAAGTACCACAGGAAAATGCCACAGGATATTCCTGTGATATTTTTTGACATATACCACAGGACTACCACACGAATACCACACGTTATCACAAAGCCCCCCCCCCCAAAAAAAAAACAATGTGTATGACAGCTTTGATTGACCTTAGAGTCCGAGACTATACAGCTATCGATCCTATAACCTAACCAAAGCTGTACTTTATCTGTAGTCTACTCCTAAACCTAATTCCTAACAATTTCCTAATTCCTGTGTAGCTCAATTGCACGTTAATACATATACAGTGCAAAGTTACGTTGAGATATTTAATGGTTACTTCATGTTCAATTGTATGCAAACAGGAAGTCCTCTTCAAGTAAAGTTTACTTGTAGGGTCCAATGGGGTTTGATCTGTTTGCTGCACTGTTATAGACCATTATGAAAGTGGATTTCATTGATTTCATTGAAATTGTTCGAAAAAAAATATACAAAACAGGCTAATTATGTTGTTGTGAGAGGTTATGCAAATAACCATATCAATATGCATAAGCAGTACCACACAACAGTACCACACAGTACCACTCAGCAGTACCACACGAGAATACCACACAGCAGTACCACACAACAATACCACACAAAAATACCACACAAAAACACCACACAGCAGTACCACACAAAACTACCACACAGAAGTACCACACAGCAGTACCACTCAAGAATACCACACAAAAATACCACACAGCAGTACCACACAGCATTACCACGCAAGAATACCACACAGCAGTACCACACAGCACTACTACAGGAAAATACCACACAGGAGTACCACATAACAAAAGCACAATGTGTGGTAATCCTGTGTGGTATTTGCTGTGTGGTACTGATCTGTTGTTTTGCCGTGTGGTACTCCTGTGTGGTATTGATGTGTGGTACTGCTGTGTGGTACTTATGTTTGTTTGTCCTGTGGTATATGTCCAAAAAACACAGAAATATCCTGTGGCATTTACCTGTGGTACTTTTTGTGGTAGTCCTGTGGTATATGTCCAAAAAACCAAAGGAATATCCTGTGGTATTTTCCTGTTGTACTTTTTGTGGTAGTCCTGTGGTATATGTCCAAAAAACCCACAGGAATAACCTGTGGTATTTTCCTGTGGTACTTTCTGTGGTAGTCCTGTGGTATATTTTCAAAAAAAAAACCACAGGAATATCCTGTGGTATTTTCCTGTGGTACTTTCTGTGGTAGTCATGTGGTATTAGACAAAAAAAAACAGGAATATCCTTTGGTATTTTCCTGTGGTATTTTCTGTGGTATTTCCTGTGGTACTGCTGTAGTATTCCCTATGGTATTTCTGTACTACATGGGTACGACAGGCTAAACTTCTGCAGTACCACAGAAATCTGTGTGGTACCACTTCATCCCTGTGATGTTTTCTGTGGTATTATACAGTACCATAGAAATACCACAGGAGTACCACAGGACGTTTTTGTAAGGGAAGTACTGTAATATACCTGAAATACCAAGGTGAGATTTGGAACAGTGTGCCCGGAAACCAACACTACACAACCATTGTTTCTTGCGCATTTTTCGAAATCTAGGTAAAGGCTAATCTTCAAATTTCACAGGCAAGTTTTGAATAAGTAGCATAGCGGCATGAATAATGTTTTGCTGTATTATGGGAGGTTTGCAAATAAAATTCCCTGCCTGTAAAGACAATTTCCCCATCTGCTGTCCAAAAGAATGCAGGATAAAGATTTCTTGTGATCATGAAGGGGAAATTAATGTCATGAAGTCGTAATTTCTGATAGTAATTGACAAATTTCAATGGATTTACAGATAGTTATTCTTGGTATTTTGAGTGAAACTTTGAAGTCTAACCAATTTACATGCAATAATATTCGTAAATTCTATGTACCAAATCAATGAGTGCGGTATTAGTACAGCTATGAAGAAATCATGTTGTGTCATCAAATGCTCGAATGGAATGTGGAACAAATGTACTGTACCTTTAGTACGACACTTGATTGTTTTCAGTTTTGTTCCAAAACGAAGGTATTGGTAGAACACGTGCATTATTGAGGACTTCACTCATAGTTTTCCCGTACTCTTCCAGTACATAAGTGGATTAGTTTCTTTTTTTTCTGTGGTCTTGTGTAATCACGCTTTAAATAATTGATTTGTAGAAAAAACAATCATTATCGTAATGATATGATATGAGTTTTTGCAACAAAAACCTTCTTTGAAGTGATTTTGCGTAGATTGTTGAGCACTGTTTAGTTTAAGCATGTATTAGGATTTAAAAAAAAAAGCGGGGGAAGAAGCATATTTTTGGTGAGGCATTACATTGATAAAGTCCATAGTCAAAATCTGTCTATAGGAGGAAGTGTGGTTCATCGCACCGAGTAGCTCCATTCAATTGAAAGACCTAGCATAAATTAGGACGATGAACATACCAGAGAATACTGGAAAAAAATAATCCAATGATGAAAATAAATAAGGACAACTAAATGCCACAGCCAAAAAATTCTTCAAGTTGTTCTATCAGTTGTAATTTGATAAGAGCTCCTTTTAGTTCCAAATACTGATCCTTCTTGCGCGTTTTTGTTCTCCACGCAAATAGCATGTCCGTAGTTCCTTTCTTTCGCACTGTCCCTGTCATATTATTTGTTTCTAAATATGTTTTAACCGCTTGCCGTGAAAATCTAAGTTCCAGACCTAAATCCTCAGCTTCTTCGTCACTGAGGCGTTTTGCTAAGTCGCACAGCTGCCTATCAGTAACTCCTACTTCACCCGCCGTTGGTTGCATGGCACTGTAAGCAAGAAAGTTAATACATTTTGTTGAAGTAATAAGCTAATATTATGGCGCTTCAATTAAAAAAAAAATCAAACTTTATATGTGAGCTACATACTAGTGTTTACATGGACAAATAAACACCTTAGAATAGAAAAGTTTGTAAACGATTTCATGCCCCTGGCGGGATATGCATGAATAAACAATTTCAACTCCGGTGGAGGCTGAAATAGGCTAGATCTATAGACAGTAAATCTACGGGAGGAAATTGGCAGGTAAATCTGGTCAACTTAAATGCGTGTAGATTTTTCACTGTTTCATAGCACTAAATCATCATTTCGAAATACATTTTTTTTCCAGGAATTAATTTTTAGACCTTATCAAAGACACATAGAGCATGGATTATTATGGATGATTATGCAGCTCACATGTTGTTTAACTGTAGTCATTGTTAACCTGTTAATTTAATCAGAAAAAAAAACTAAATAGGAAACTATTTGTTATACACTCATTCATGGTAATCAGTCGCGTATTGAACCAAATCGTTTTGGGGAGTGTAATGAAAGAATGAGCCAAACAATTATTTGTTGATAACGGGGGGGGGGCACTCGACTTACAAAGTGATACCTATGTGCCGCACGAAATCGAAATCGGGCCGGGCTCTGGAACGGGCTTGAGCGAAAAATTGGGGTCTCTGGAACTGGAGCTAAGGCTTCAGAAAACCTCAAAATGCTATGCTCTGGAACTGCATCGCGTGCAATTTTCGGCGCGCCGTGCTGAAAAGGCAATAAAATTAGTAGCAAAACGGCAAATTTGGGGGTCTCTGGAACGGGAAAAATCAAAAATGTTCTGTGACTTCTGAAATTGAGATGCTCTGGAACGGAAATTTTGGCTGAAAATGGGGGTCTCAACCGCGGCACATACGTATCACACAATTATACTAAATGACCCCCCCCCCCGGACTATATACACACACACACATTTTTATCAAAATAAACCTCTCTGTACCGTGATCAAAATTTCATTTGGGGGTTAACCCTAAAAAGCCCGGGGGAGGCACAATGTGCAACATACAACATTTTTCTTCGCCACTTCCACAGTTTTGGGCGAAATTTGATCAAACTTAGTGACTTTTTTACAACTTTACGGCGAACATTTTGATATATAGCTTAGGGTCACTCATAAAATTGTGTTGCTATGGCAACCAAATTTTGAAGGTCATGTGTGTCATTTTTTGATATTTTTTTTCACTACACTGACACTTGTTTTTTATATCTTTTGGCTCATGCATGACATGAAACTTATGTTTCATCTATCTTAGAACATATTCAATAATTTTCTTTTGTTTTTCTTTATTTTTTAAGGAAAAATGGCGCTAAAACAATAAAAACAATAAAAATATTGAAAATTCATGTTTTCTTGTTATGTTTCTTTATTTCCTATTTCTAATTATCATATTATACAAGACTTGATGTATCAAATTTTAATTCCATAAAAAAAGGTGTATCACAATGATAAAAATGCATTTATCCATGTTATTTTAACCCTTTGGTTCAACCAACAGTGCATAGTAATTAGTGCATATACGCATTACATTAACGCTGCATGTATGGTAAAACGAAATATGAAACCTAAACAGTCAAAGTTTACTCAAAATACATATTTTCTATCTCAAAATATGTGATCTTATTTAATTATTGACAAATTAATCACTTGTGCATGTATTCATGGGACATTAAAGACAAAACTTAGAGATATCCAACGAAATCCTTTTTTTTATATATTTCATATCATGGTGAATAGCGCCCCCATGTGGTGACTTTGAGAAATTTTGATTATTGCGTTTTGAGTTTTTTACATGTGTGCCAAATTTCAGAGGGATTGGTAAAAAAAAATACAGATTTTAGAAAGGGCGCACAATGTGCCCCCCCCCCCCCCTTGGGCCACGGAGAGCCAAAAATAGCTTGGGCTTTTTAGAGTTAAACACCTACATCCAATTTGACGTCAGTGATGATACATGTAATGTGGACACGTTTTTGCACCAAAATAAAGCCAATTAGTTTTCATTATAAACATAATCTACACAGATGGCGAATGAAATCTTTTGTATCGCCACAAGATAAAAAATAATACTTACATTCTTCCCTGTGCGGCACAGTCCGTATCTGTTGAGGAGACGGGTGTATGGTCTAGCTGTATGTTTTGCACTGTAAATGACAAACAAACAGACAAATTGAATATCCAACAAAATAATGCACACAGGCATATAAAGGGCATCGTATTGTTTACACTTTTTGACAAATCTGAGCTACATGATTCCCCATGCTACTGGTGTTTCTGATAAGGTCTAAAAATGAAGTCTTGAAAAAAAAATGCAGTTTAAAACGATCATTAAGTGCTTTTAAAAGGTAAAAATCATTGAGCGACCATTCCGTCTTTCCTCCATGGACTGATGTGTCGCAGAATTTTCTATCAGCTGAGAATAATTCATGTGCAGATTTTGATATGTACATATTTTACAAGAGACAGCGTATCTCTCTAAAGTTGTGTGTTCTAGGTATTTATTTGTCCAACCAAACACTACCAGATATGTCAGATTTTTTGAATAACGCTTCCACAGTGTTATAAAGTGTCTTTAAAGATGGCAATTATCATTGTCACACAACAGATGTCATGATTAAAATGCTAGATATGTCTCCATAATTAAATTGTTTACCAAAAGTGGAATATATAAACAGACCTTCGTTATGAGAACCAACAATTATAACATGATTTCCACCCATCATAATTTACTCCATTTGACGCTTATATCAAGTGTTCGTTTGTTTGAAACAATGACAGCATTTTCCTTTACTGGGGTCAACATATTAGATGATTTTAATTTGTAGGCTAGAGAAAATGGCGTCCCATAACCTCTTTAGTCTGTGTATTCGATCACCAAGTTGTTGATGCATTTCACGCCTCTCCACATACGACATTAAAAAGATGGTCTCGCAGCGATTTGAAATTTTAACAAGTTATGATTAATCCAGCTTGGAGAGGTAGAGGAACCCTCAACCGTTTAATGGGGGAACCATTAAATTTTATTAATTATCCCTTAATATTCAATCAGACACTTTAATTTCCATTCCTGTCGTCAAAATAATAATAAACGGGAAATAACGGGTTCTCCTAAATGTTGCAAACTCATAGTAATTTATTCGAATGCATATGACGTTGTGAGGACTAAGAGTACCACTACTATTATTTTCACTTTCCTGCAGTAGTAAAGTGCAAACAGCGGCTAATTGGAAAAGTGAAGGTGGTGATGGTGGTGATGAAACTGATGATTGCATTACAACAACATCAACATTATACCAACAATGACATAATAAAGATGCGTTTGAGTACCAGCAGACCAAAAAAACTATAAATTGATTCTGAAAACCAATTTTCTTTCGAAAGCTTTTCTGAAATGTCACTTTAGTACAGAAAAGATTTTAAAGTTTTTAACAAGACCTCTACAACAAATCATCATTCTGACAATATCACACAGATATGTATACATGTACGTGGGGCCCATTAATTCTCGACGTAAGGCGATGAGCAAAGCTTAAAATCATAATAAATATGTGAACATAGTCTAGGGTGAATAAGGTTCACTTTATTATTTAAATAAAATGAACTTCATATTAAATTCAAACCATTAAAATAATCCCAGTACTCTAGTTTAAGTTTAATTAACAATAGCGAAAACAATAGCAAATACAATTTTTCTATCGTGTTTTAGATTTTTAGGTTTTAGATAGTTTGTACAGATTTGAGGACCACCCCTCCCCCCCCAAAAAAAAAATAAATACAAATTAAAAAAATAAAAATTACAAAATCGTCCTACGTTGTTGGTTAAATTTATCTTGCAGCAATGACGAAACAGGACAGACTAAAGACCATGAGAACAATGGTTGCTGGCGACAGTCATGTCAGCAAAATCAGAACCCCTCCCCTCCCCCACAACAACAACAACAACAACAACAACAGGAGACATGACAACGCCAGTGGTAATACGGTCGTATTCCTCATCTATTCAGTCTGACAAAAAATGTAAGATAGATACCAAAGAGTAACTGTATGATTAAACACGCTTATTAAAGCATACCGTTTCCAGGCAGCAGCCGTTCGGATGCTTTAGCTTGTTCACCATTTTCCCCTCGGTCATCCATCGGGGTGGGAGAGTCCGTACCTGTTGAGGGTGAGACGGGCGTTTCTTCTCTTGCCGAGTGTGGCTGTGGGTTTTCCTCTGTAAAAACAAACAAAGAAACAAACAATGGGGTTGATTGCGTAGGATTTGGATACACCCCCTCTCCTCTCACACACACACACACACACACACACACATTCGCGCCACCCACCACACACACACACAAATCTCCCAGTACTCTAGTTTACGTTTAATAAATAATAGCGAAAAAATAGCAAATACAATTTTTCTACCGTGTTTTAGATAGTTTGTACAGTATATAGGACCACCCCCCCCCCCCCAAAAAAAAAAGAAAAATAGATAAATAAATAAATAAATCTTCCTACGTAAGTTCTGGGTTAAATTTATCCCGCAGCAATGACGAAACAGGACAGACTAAAAACCATGAGAACAATGGTTGCTGGGCACAGTTATATCATCAAAATCAGAACCCCTCCCCTCCCCCACATCAACAACAACAACAACTACAGGAGACATGACAACGCCAGTGGTAATACGGTCGTATTCCTGACAAAAAAAAATGTAAGATAGATACCAAAGAGTAACTGTATGATTAAACACGCTTATTAAAGCATACCGTTTCCAGGCAGCAGCCGTTCGGATGCTTCAGCTTGTTCACCATTTTCCCCTCGGTCATCCATCGGGGTGGGAGAGTCCGTACCTGCGGAGGGTGAGACGGGCGTTTCTTCTCTTGACGAGTGTGGATGTGGGTTTTCCTCTGTAAAAACAAACAAAGAAACAAACAATGGGGTAGATTGCGTAGGATTTGGATACAACCCAACTACACACGCACACACACACACACACGCACCCACACACACACACACACACACACACACACACACACACACACACACACACACACACACGCACACATACTCACTACAACAATACCCCCCCACCCCACACACACACACACACAAACAGCAAACCCTCACATACACATAGACAAACAATTCCAGTCGGGATATTATGTACAATTTATCACTATTATTATGTCTTTAGAATCTTCCCTCCTATATTACTATACCAAAATCGAAGGACCCAATAAAAATACGTGTCCTGAGCCGGCTCGAAGCTTGGTTGTTATTACGCATGCGTAATAATGGCCGGGAGTCCAATATGGGAATACATTGGGCATCCAATTTATTCCCATATTGGACTGCTGGCCATTACGCATGTGCTGACGTAATACGGCAAACGCTAAGCCTGCTGCTGAGTTTTTTTTTTTTTTGCAACACAGAGAGGGATACGACAATGTGTTATATCAATTTTTTAAACCAATTTTATAGTCACAAATAAGTTTATTATGGTTACAATTAGATAGAAGTTAGTTTACGTGTAATTAGTGTTAGGATGCACTGCAAGGTAGAGTTAACATAAAAGAAGGACCACTGGGTGTGAGGTTCAGAAAATTTATATTAGTCATACCTCAATCTGCTGCAAATAAAAATAACATCGCAAGGATAGGCGAGGCTTGGCTGACAGCTACATACTGCTGCGCTAGCTCTGCACGTACGGTAACGTTAGCTAGCTAGATCTAATGTTAGTTCCTGTCTGTAAACAAGTCAAGATGGCGGATTCTACTCAGACTTGAAATATTTTATCTCTAAATTTGGAACATTTTCCTGAAATTTTTTCCATTGTGAAGGGTGCGGAACCGAAACTACAAGTAGACCTACTTGATTTGGGACATCCTTGCTGGTAAGTAGTTGTCATTCTTATGTTAATTTAAATGCATTCCAAACTTCTACAACGTTGGTAGCGTATTATCCTAACGTTAAATTATCATGTAAACGGATGCAGGAAGATTCTAAAAATAAAATAATGATAAAATTGGATTCTTCGTCTTCGTCCAATACAGAACTTATTTTTCTCGCTAGGAGTTGTAAAATATTGGGCTCGACTTATTCTCGCCCGATATTTGCCAACTCCTAGGTCGACCAGTAAATGTGTATATTGGATTCAGTGAATCAAATTTTATATCAATATCAGCCCAACTACCGCCACCCCACCCCCCCACCCAAAAAAAAAAATCCGAAAAAAATGAAAACATAGAGAAATAACAGAAAATCAATCGATCTATCAATCAATAAAAGTATTACTGTACAGTGACCATACATTATTTGTGGAATGATCCGAGGATAGAAGTGAAAGCATTACTTATTGTGATGATGATGATGATGATGATGATGATGATGATGATGATGATGATGATGATGATGATGATGATGATTATTATTACAATAATGTTACCAATAATAATAGCAGGATTAACAATAATAATACAGATAATGACGGACACAATAGCAATAATAATAACAATAAAGGCTATGAGGGAAAAGGACGTTAAACACATTAAAACAGTAAAATCAGCGCCCACCGAAACCCCACCACCAATATCAAGAATTAAAGACATGTGTTGCCGTGCAATACGAATTGTCGCTGAGGCAAAAATTATCGACATCGACAAAATATATCGCAATAGGGGTGTCTACGCTAGTGGTAACAGGCATAATGTCATCTGGTCATTCTAGCCATACTACAGTGTGTCTCAAAAAATGTGGAAGTAAAAACCGCCCTCTTTGGCAATTAGAAAATAATCTTGTGACATGGTGCTTACATCAACGTCAAGAACATGGTCGTAATTTTGAAATAACTTTAGTTCTGTTCAATTTACTTGTTTTTATATTGAGATATGTTTATTTGAATAAGAAAGGGTGAAATCACAATTGTGCCACTTTTACTGCAGTCCCTTGTAAAAGTGACACAATTGTGATTTACCCCTTTAGTTGCAAATTGAACAAAACAAATGACATTTGAGAGCTGATAATTTGCCCTTGATGTTGAAGTAAGCATTATGTCACAAGAGTATTTTTAATATGCCAAAGAGGGCGCTTTTTACTAGCATAGTTTTTGAGACATGCTGCAGCACCACTTCTCCAAAAGTTGTACAGTTGAAAAGCGCCCTCTTTGACAGTTAGAATATGCTGCTGTGGCACATGTTTACGTTAGCATCAAGGGCGAAGTCTTAGCTTTCAAATGCTGTTTGTTCTCTTCAAATTCCTTGTTTTGATCTTGATATATCTTGTAAGCAACTAAAGGGTGGAATCACAATTGTGTCACTTTTACGGGAGGAGGGCCTGGTGCTATCATTGACTGAAGTAAAAGTGGCACATTTGTGATTTTACCTTTTCGTTGTTAACTGAAAATATCTCTGGATTAAAACAAGCAAACTGAACAAAACAAACGGCATTTGAAAACTAAGACTATGCCCTTGATGGTGATGTAAGCATTACGTCACAAAATGTTTGTTTCATTACCCAAGAGGGCACTTTTTTCTTGCACAATTATTTTTGAGACACACTGTATATAATACCAGATACCAAATACCAGATATCAGCAGCATGGTTGACCATATTTATGCTACCATAAATTGTATGTTGAACAGACGATTCCTCGCCGTTTTCAGGCAGAAGTCTTTCGGTTGCTTCGGCTTGTTCACGAGTGTCCCGTTGATCATCGATCGGGGCGGGAGAGGCCGTGTCTGTCGAGGGTGAGGTGTGTGCTTCATATTTCGCTGAGTCTAGTTGTGGGTTTTCCTCTTTAAAAACAAACCAAAACCAAACGACAGCAAGTAAAAAATTGAATATCCACTGAAATAAGCAAATCAAAGTAAGTTAAAACTTTAGGTGCTAACGGTGCACCGGCTCACCTATAGCTAATTTCATTGAGGTACTACCGGCCCACCGGCTCATCGAGAAGACAATTAGTTGCATACCTTTTAATTCGAATGGCAAATGTCACTGAAGTTTTTACAAATGATTTTTATCGTACTTTAATACATTTCTGAAAGGTTATACACGTAAGTCCAAAACAAGCCAGTCTCTGGTTAACACACCTAGATTTTTAGCCCAGCACCCAAAGTGTTAATGATCATAATTAACTTTGTAATCGTCAAGTATCCATTTTTAGCACGCATAATTATTAAAATGCTAGTTTCGACATTCCAAAACCTATAACAACTGTTCACCAAAACGTGCTCAAAATATTGGCAGACCCTTTTTATGTGTATCACTGATGATTAAACAATTTCGGCTAATCAGTTTTATACCCAAATTATCTCTTCACACGCTAACTTTATTCTTCAGGAGATTATAATGACAATTGTTCGTTTCAGTTTTTTATGCTTGATTTTTTTTCTTTCCTTATTGCTGTATTGAAAATGATTATTCGCATTCATCGTCTGATGAATCTGGCCGAACTACATGTGTCGGATCAAAACTAAAAATACACATTTTGCAGATTGACTACGTTTCTGAAGCATAAATACTATATTCAACCGGAGATTCCTCACCGTTTCCATCCAGTAGTCTGTCGCTTGCCTGGACTGGTTCAGAATTTTCTTCTTGATTATGCATCTGTATAATTTCATTTGCTGGTAAATCAAAAATTGGGGACAAGAATCAATGAATGTCCGTATCTATAGGTGCTTCAAGAAATCAGTAAACTGGGAAAAAAACAAAGTAAAAACCGGGAACGACCTCCTGTGGTGTATCCGTGGCATAATATTCCATCCAAAATTGCGACATACTTCATCATTTGTTCTGCATATGAGGTATTACGTTGCCATGTTATATTGTGATGGCTAAATAGGTTATTTGGCGAATGCACACTAAAAGTTTTAATCTCTCTGCTGATAACTCGGTGGAATTGTTACAACCAGAAACTATTTTTCATATTATGTAAACCAGAGGGCATAACCGAGTCCGACCTTTGTAATCATGTTTTATTCGTGTCTTATTACCATAACTGCATTATTAAATATATATATTATCTACCCCCTCTTACACCATTTTTCTTCCAATCGATCAATCGATTAGATGAACTTCTTGAATTTAAGGAAATTTTCATATAACAATCATTGACATTTAGAAGAAAAAAAAACATGTGTGGCATCGTGCATAAAATGTAAAAACCCAACAATTTTAAATGTTATTAGACTGCAAAAATACTGTACCTTGCATTTTGTGAAAAGATATGTCGTAATTATTTTCGATTTGTACTTGAAAACGAGGGCGCTAATCTATACATTGAGTAAGTTTTGAATATTTGAAGTCTTTATTTTATTCAAGTGAAATTAAAGATGTGAATAGTGATAAAGCATCGGGATTTAAATATATCCTTAAAATATTTTAGTCTTACTACGTCCTGTAGCTGCACGGCCGTCACATGGCAAAAGGGTGTATCTGCAAATTTTGACTTTTT
>JZLH01S0046766.1:101885-112415 GCA_001188425.1 Eucidaris tribuloides
CTCGTCTCGGCTGAAACTGTCTCGGACCCAACACTGGTTGGGTTAGGGCACAATATCTCTAACCCTATCCCTAACCCTAATACCTAACCATAGTTTAGGTAGGTAGACCCATGAAAATTGTCATTCATAGTGTTTATTATTTCGTGTGTTGGTAGGCCCATGAAAATTGTTATTTATGGCTGTTCCACAAGTTGCGATTTGTGTACCCTACATAAAGTACTGTATGTGGGACTACGCTTTGGGCAAGATACTTTGATGTATGAGCGCTAACTGCAGGGGGTATGTACAGGGGCGTTACAAAGATTGGGCCAAATGTTGGTATTTTCAGATTCAGGTAAGCCTAGTACATTACATGGGGGGGGGGGGGTACTGCATCGACAGTACGACTTTTGCAAAATAATACCACCCCCTACTTTCATGTTCTGTTATTTATTATTTTCACGTCCACATTACTTTTAAAAGGCCACACTTAAGCTCCATTTGTCTATGTTCTGTTAAACCGGAGAAGTTTGGAATTAAGGCGAAATTCTGGAAGTTACTCCTAATGCATCATGTGATAATGTTATTGTTATAATTAATATCGTCTTTATACAGTGTTATAACATTTCATACAGAATTCAGAGTCGCGATTCCATTGAAACAGTATACGTACAATTATACCACACATCATAGTTGAGACAGTAAGAAAATGTAATGAATAACATACCATTGGTGATGGCGCTTGTTTATACTTACCAATGACATATAGATCCGATAATAAGTCGGTTACCGGAGTACCATCTATAATATCCGCTTCACAGTTATATCTGCCTTCATCAGAAATTCGAACGTCACTGATAACAAGAGAATAATTCACGAGATCCAGGTCTATCCTGTTGCTGGAGTAACTAGACCCTTTATAGACTTTTCCTTTAAAGCGCTTGATAACCTCCTTCCAAGTCGATCCATTCCAGTATGTCCAGAATATATCCCCAACTTCCCCGTCTCCATAAAGGCACGATATATTAACGGTCTCCCTTAGCAAGGCTGTGTTCGCGGATGTCGTCGAACATGAAGTAGTTTTCATCAATAGCACCAACATACCTGAAAAGATAAATTATTACTGAATAGTAAAAGTAAGAACAAAGCCCGAATAAATCAATATTTGAAGTGATTTTTATAATAATAATCGTTCAAACACAGCCCCCCCCCCCTGTCATTACAAGGTGTACACTATGGGTGTGTGAAAAAAAAAACAAGTAAAAAGGGTTGTTTTTCACGGTCGGGCGATGTACTCGCGTACATTGAAAGGGGTATCAAAATCGCCAAAATCAGATAAAAAGGTATACTTTTAACAGAATGTTACTTTAAATGGGTATCTTTTCAGACTTGAACACTTGTTTATAGGGTATTCTGAGATCGACAGATAATTACTTGTTTAGGGTCCATTTTGAAAGTCCACACAAGTAAATGGTGTACACCTTGGAATGACACTGCCCCATCCCCCTCCCCTCCCCCCCCCGGGAACACAGCTTCCCAGATATGACATGGAAATAGATCGCACAATTAGTATTATACAGTTGTTTCAGGGCCATTATGTTTCATGCATATCCATTTTGTTTGGGGGGTACTGTTTACTTTACCTGATTTCGAGTATTTTACTTACATACATTTTCTGTTAAAATAGGAATTCAAATCGTGTCCCTGTTGGGAAAACTGATGCCCATTTATTGAATGATTTGTTACAATTATGTATCAGTAAAACATCCAATTAAAGATCGTCCAAAATGAAACGAATTTCATAATCTCCCGGTGGCGTGAACTCTCAGTTATGGGCACTAAATTGTGATACTATGTGATATATGTGTTTCACGTAGCTCCAGTTCTATTTTTTTAATCAAAAAATAATACGGCTAACTTTTAAAGACACAAGCTAACATTGTGGAGCTGCAAATTAAAAAAAAGGTCAAATTTTGCTATCTGAGCTACACAGTAGTGTTTGAATGGACAAATAAACTCCCTAGAATACAAAAATTTGAAAATTTATGCTGCCAGTGGCAAGATATGAATGAATAAAGAATTAGTTCTCCGCCCGAGTACAAAATAGCCTAAACCTTTACACTATAAGTCTATGGGAGGAAGTGGGCATGGGAATACGGTCAATCTGTAGATTTTCTCTTTTTAACGTACCTAATAATCATTTTGAAATACCATGTTTTCAGGGCTTCCTTTTCAAATCTTATCAAAGACACTTGGAGCATGGGGGATTATGGAGCTCAAAACTGTAATTGTTAGTCCATGGCTTTAAAAGCAGGACATCTCTTTGGCATACCTAAAAAAATAACATTGTGTAAATACAATGGCATTTAGAAGAAAATGCCATCTGGGAACCTTCAGCAAAATATGGGAGCGAGAAACTTAGTCTTAGTGGAACTATAGTGACCGTTTCACTCTGATTTGAATTTTTTTTCTCGCGAGAAAAAAAAGTTCCTACCATAGAACGTACACTAGACAGCTATTGTTTTTCTTTCGCATTTTCAAATTCTAGGTGATTACTGACCCCCAGATTTCACAGACATGCCCTTCATCAATAGCATAAGGGCATGGGTTATCTTTTCTTGGTCTGCGGTGATGTTTGCAAATGAGATCCACTGCCTTTAAAGGCACTAAGTTATAGTACTATGTGATATCTTCACGTACCTCCAGTTCTAATTTGTTTTTAATCGAAACACAGTACAGCGTCTCTTCAATAGCTGTTCATGAGTGGCGTGATGAGAAAACAGATATAACGACTGAAACATAATATTTTCGTAATAAGCATCTTCGGTGAAGAGTGGACATATATGACTTTCAAAAATATTCGTTGTTTTTGTTTCACAGTTTCTTTGTAATTTTGAAGCTATTTTCTTTTCCTACGACCTTGTTTCAAAGGCTCATGTGCACTTTCATGCTAGTATTTTCCTCTCGAACTGTCACACGCTTCATACAATAACAATGGGAAGTTACCGTTGGAGTCACGAAATCTAAGCTCAATTGTAAGAGAGCCTGACAACATGCAGACTGCATGCATGGTTCTTTCATTGAATCTTGTGGATAGCGAGTCATTTATCTTTGCAGCGATCCTTCATCAATAGATTGGGGATGAGGTTTATTTCGTTGGGCAAGATTAACAAATTCAAGACACCCGTTATAAAAAAAAAGAAAACAATATAAATGCTTCTTTTAAAAAAATCCCAGCAAAAATAGTTTCGCACCCTGGAACGAGCTGTATCACTTTAATAGCACATGTAAATAGCTAGCCTTGCTGTACAAATAATAAAACTGGCGCACCAATGTTTCCCTGACAGTGCAATCATAACCGTGTGGTGGTGTCATAACATACACCATCCGTTTCCCCTTTTCCGTCTGTATGCTGTCTGTGTCACTGAAACGGTTAATCATGAATTATGTGGACCTGTATCCCTTAGTTAAGATTATTTCCGTGAATTAAGGTCTCACTAACAGTAAGCCTTTAAGTATAAGAATGAACACTTGTAGAACAATATTAAAGACATTGTATGACAATGTTTCCAGAGTAAAAAAAAAACGCACACACACACACACACACAATCTGAGCTACATGATTTCCCCTACCACCTGTGTCTCTAATACGGTCGAAAAATTGAAGCCCTGAAACACTTGCTGTTAACGATGTGATATTAAAATGAGAAAATCATTGACCGATCATTCGATTTTGTTCTTATAACCTGCTGTGTTACAATATTTTCGTCCACCGACAATAATTCATTTGCCTATTTCTATCTGTACATATTTTTTTTAGTGACAACATGACTCTTGAAGTTCTAGAGTGTCTATTTGTGCATTTTAACACTCTCAAATATGTCAAATAACAAGTTAGGCAATGTTTAAATAGAACTTACAAAATTTTATTCAGTGTCTTTAATATCAAAATTATTTCCAAACCTTCTATGATTAGACGGTATTCTGAAGTACAGAAGAGGGTAGGTGAAAACAAGGAACAACTTTGTTTTTAGCAAACCCTCTACATAAATACGCATGCTGAAAGAGCGCTCACACAGAAATCGATATGTGGGACCATGTTAATTGTGCATAATAATAATAATAGTAATAATAATAATAATATAGATATTTATAACGCGCAAACATGTCCATCCATATGCTCAAGGCGCTCACAGTAAGTGTTCTTCTTGGTTAAAATAAGTCTTTCATCAGATATGTCTTTAGATCATTCTTAAATATGTCGACGGTCTCAGCCAACTGAATTGATTTGGGAAGTCCATTCAAGAGACGAGGAGCTGCTGTTGCAAAATGATCTATCACCCCATGCTCGATTTGATTTGGGGACAACCAAGGAAAGGTGACTAGACGAACGCAGGCCGGAACGTAATGGTTTGTGGATTTTCAGGAGAGAGTTGATGTACTGTGGGGAAGAGAAGTTTAATGCTCGGAAAGTGATTAGAAGGATCTTATATTGTATCCGCTTTTCAACTGGCAGCTAGTGTAAACTCTTCAAGATTGGTGTGATGTGACAATGTTTCCTTGCATTCATGACCAAGCGGGCAGCAGCATTCTGGACCCGTTGGATCTTCTGCAGTTGACACTTCGGGAGACCATAAAGCAATGAGTTGCAACAGTCAATTCGTGATGTCACAAATGCGTGAACGAGCTGCTCAGCAGTTGTTTGTGTAATATATTTGCGTATTGCTTGAAGATTACGGAGGCTATGGTAAGCAAGTTTCACACAGTTAGATACTTGGGATTCCATCATCATGTTTGAGTCTAGGATAACTCCAAGATCTCTGGCTTTTTCAACTGGAGAGATGTATGTACTGCCGATGTGGATTTGACGGACTTCAAACTTTGCAAGCTGTTGTCTAGATCCAAACACAAGAAATTCAGTCTTGTTGTCATTTAATTTCAGGTAGCTCTCTTGCATCCAACTTCTGATGTTACTAATACAAGCCTCAGTTCGGGTAATCCAAACATCGAATTCAGCTTGTATGGGAGTACGCGAGAAGTACAACTGTGTATCATCCGCATATACATGGTAATCAAGACGGTGTTTCTTGATGATCTCACGTAGGGGGAAAGTGTAGATTTTAAACAGTTGAGGACCAAGCACCGAGCCCTGAGGAACAGAGAAGTTGAGATGTACTGGTTTGGAAGTACGTATGCAGACTGCCTGTGATCTGTGAGAGAGGTATGATCTAAGCCACTCGAGAGTGGGATAAGTGGTGGAAAATCACCTGCTTAAACTGCCAATCCTACATATTTTTTTTATTATATTTGAAGTAAATCGGTCCCACATCGTAATGCAAATGAAATATACTTTTACCTCGAAACAAATGAAACTTGGAATTCATATACCAACTTCCGCATATGACTACTAGCAATGAAATTTGACATTATCGTCCGAATAAGGATGGTAACTACATTTCCTAAAACGTAAAAAAACGTGTGAACGTTGAAATACATTATTTACAGAGCACTTGGGTTAGGTTTAGGTTATGGGTAGAGGAAGTGGTACTTACCAATGCAAACCAACATGACTGAACAGATTGGGTCCCACGTAGAAGTTAACCTGAGAGTTAGATGGAACAAATAATCCTTAAAAAAGCAAGGAGTTTTTGATTATTGCTCTTCTTAATAACTGATAAAAAGATGAGAAAAGTGATCACCTCGGTATATACGATGTGTAAAAGACTGTTATTCTTTCAGTTGCCAGAGAAACGTAGCTGGGTGAATTATTAGTGAGTCCATAGACATGTATTCAAATGTTAAAAGTACGGAACACCCTTGTCATTAATATTGACAATAGGATAAACTTCAAAAAACCTTTCACTTTATACCTATACAGGGTGGCCCAGAAAGAATGCTACGAGTATGATCGCTAATTTCTTCCACATTATCGGCAAAATGTCATTAATTTTTATTTCGTTGGTTAGAACATTCGTTTTCCAATAAAATGATACCAAGATCATTGATTTTGAGTAAGGCGTTTTGATTCTAGGGCCATTTTTCGGAGGCAATGCAATTTCCTAAATTTGCCGATTTTTCAACATCGGCGGTCATCGGAACGCCAGATATTCTGGCGTCTCAGCTAACCATACCGGCCGCATACCGGACAAACCGCAATGACAAAACGGCTGATATGCCATCGCTTTCATAAGGAAGACGATGCGAGCTATGCATCCATTGTCATCGCGCTTTGTCCGATATGGTTAGCTGAGACGCCAGAATATCTGGCGTTCCGATGAGCGCCGGCCGTGATTTAGAAAAATTTGGCAAATACTGGGAATGCATTGCTCCCGAAAATGGACTGCCTAGAATACACGACCTTAACTACAAAAATCATTAGATACTCGATATCATTATATATATTGAGAAAAGAATGTTCTAATAAAGCAAACGATAAAAATAATGACATTTGCCGATAAATGTTGCAAGGAATCATTAGCTTATCTAGGTACTCGTAGCCAATTCTTTCTGGGACCACCCTGATTTTTATGCACTTGTAAGTCGGTACACAAACACACAGACAATGTGAGGAATTCTCATTTGGTGTGTCCCGTTCCCCTTTCTCCATTATAAATATATTTCATCAAACATTTTGAGAAACTTTTATAGTATAAAATCGAGCGCCTGGTAGTAAATGCACTTCAATGTCCGCTACGATTTTATATGAGAACAGGCCTATTATAAAATATGAATCTGTGTAAGTTCAGATTTGGTATCTACGTGTAATTTGTGTATTTCAAATCAACAAAGACGAGTACGTGCACATACAATCTGTCACACTTATCAGTTATGCGGGCAGACGGAACACTGATAATTATATGTCACTTAGTAAATAGTGCCTATAAATAATGCCTCGACGTTATTGCCACATTAAGTGTTGGAGTTGATGACTATAGATGTTTATTAACAAGATAAACATGGGGGGGGGGGGAGAGTTCCACTAATAATTTCTCAATCCTTAGTTAAATGAAATTTAACAGCATGTAATTCGAACAAATACTAACCATATTACGCCACATATGTTCTAGATTTTTTTTAAAAAAAGACAACATTGTGGGGTTGGTATTGAGAGTAAAACGTTCCTGTCCGAGCTACATATCAAAGATATAAACGGACGACTAAACACTTTACCAACTTCCGCATAGGGTTACTAACAATGAGATTTGACACTTACATACGAATGAGGATGAAATAAACACAAAAAAGTAGATAAACGTTGAAATACATTATTTACATAGTATGCGGTTAAGGTTTATGTTAAGGGTACAAGAGACAAAGAGGTACCTACCAATGCAAACCAACATTAGTGTACAGACTGGGTCCCACACAGAAGTTAACCTGAGATGTGTTATGGAACAAATAATGCTTTATTAAAGCAAGAAGTTTGGAATTGTTGTTGTTCTCAATAACATGCAACAAGATGAAAAACACACTTACTTTGGATAAATGTGCGAAAGAAAACTGTTCTTCGTTCAATTACGAACTGAGTTATAATACTGCGACACACATCCACTTGACCTCAACACTACCAACTACCAAGTAAGAGACGTAGCTGAGTCAATTATTAGTGAGTCCATACCAATGTATTCAAATATAAATACTGAACAGAGCAGTCATAAAATAATTACAATGATATAGAATTCAACTAAACTTGAACTTTGGACCTTGCACTTTATGCTTTATACGGTACATCAACAAACACGCAAACAACGTTTGAATTCCTATGTATTGTATTGCTTATCTTCCTACTTCATGCAAAATAATTCATGTAAAGAAAAAAAAATGTAGTACAAAATCCAGAGCCAATAGAAATGCGCTTCAATTGAATGTCCCTGTGATTTTATGCCAACGAGCTTATCATAAACATTTGTATTTGTAATGGTACAGATTTGTTATTCATGTGTATGTTTGCACTGATAATCACCAAAGACACTTAATTACACGTGCAAAACACCCCCCCCCCCTTCACACACACACACACACACACACACACACACACACACACACTACACCTCACACACACACACACACACACACACACACACACAGAGAGAGAGACACACACACACACATACACACACAAACAACACTCGCACATATCATACATGCGGGTAGGCAAAATACCGGTAATTATACGCCAGTTACCACATTAAATAATTGGTGGAAGATAATTTTACACGGCGTAAACAATGTTACTTTTTTTCATCAGTTGTTACTTGATTTAACCTAAACTCATGCCTCATAAAGAGACCTAGGAACAATTTATATAAAGCGATTGAAGTTTGTAAGTACAGACGTTTATCAACAAAGTAAATATAATTGGGAATTTCCACGAATAGTTTCGCAATAGCCATTCAAAAATTAACAACGTGTAATGATAAACAGACAATAACCATGTTACCTCATACTTATTTCATATTTTGAAAATAACGGATAATAACGTGGAGGTTCTTTATGTAAGTAAACCACTTTTGTCTGACCTACATAACAAAGCATAAGAATGAACAACTACACATTCTACAATGCATAATTTTCGACAGTTGCAGTGGCATGATTGGGAGAAATAAAAAAGAAATGTCTCTAACCAAACTGGTTGAACGATATACCGGTGTATACGCCAGCTGGAGTGTCACTGCTGGCTGAAAGGATTTGTGTGGTTATTTTTTTTTTTTTTGTCTTGAGGAGAATCAAGCATAAACACACCGGTAGGTTTTTTTTTTTGCCTTACCCCGAAAGAATTGAATCCCACATAAAGCTACTCAATAAATTTGTTTGTCACAAGGCATATTGATTTTTTTTTCATCAGTCAACTGTTGACTACCAAATTTTCACAGTAGAATCCTTGCATAGTTTACTTGATTCTAGAATACTTTTACTCGAAGGACTACACCATACCATGCCATTTACCTTTAAAAAGTCACTATAGGAAGGTATCTTTGGATAATTAATACGCAGCAATAAGGCATCTGATGGTATTTTTATTGTAACAAACCAATTTGTTAGGAAAACGGGTATAATTAATCTAGTCATCCGTGTACTTTTACTTAAAGCACCAAATGATCCGTCTGAAGTGATTTTTTTCAATGGCTTCATTTCATTGCTACATGATGTATTGAAGAGTTGACTTATGTCCATGCAATTACAATAAAAAAAAACAAGATGCTATATTACAATACGAAACATTACATACAATTAATTTTCATACAGACTTTCAATATATAACCTAACAATACACTTCAAAATAAAAACAGATATAAAAACAGTTTTAAGCTACCTGATAAGACATATAAGCTTAAAAGCACAGCTCCTTATATGTAGCTTATCATGAAAACTACTGGACTAAATAGCAGAAGTTCTACATAAATTAAAACAAAATAACACTCTATGTTGACCTTTAGACTCTAAACAGTATAATACACGTAATATAGTTTCCATATCTAAAGTCATTCAGACCTTTTGCTCCCTTCATTTACTCTAAATAATATAATTTCTCCTACAAAGGACGCAATGCATACGGCACCGAGATAAATGAAGACGACAAAGGTTCATTTGATGTTAGGTGAGAAAACTGTATTACATGTATAATAATGTTTGGTGTGAGAAGGTAAACTGAGAAGTTCATTTTCCCCTTTCGATCGGAACATCTGCCATTGAAGTAAATTGTACATCGCTAATTACAATGCACTTCAAATTACATATCAGTAGGCAAACACCGTACTTTGCCACACAATACTAGTACTATTATGCAGATCATACATGTATATCCCTGAAAGAGTGTATTTAACAACATTATTATCTTATACACTGTTATAACTATTTAACCTCACGTGTGTTTATGAAGCAGATGCCGTCCACAGGTGCAACTCCCTTGATATCAAACGAAAATCATATTAAAGTACTCACCAAAATTAACTCTCATTCTGCTTTTATATAACGTAAGACACAAAATCACACATTTAGTTTCACTATACCGTAATCAGGTAATGCGATGGTAATGCGTAGTAATAACATAGAACAAATGAAACACAATCACGGAAAAAAGTACGACCGACTGACCTTGATTGTTTTGCAATAGGAATGGGGATATTTGTTCTGAACACGTAACGTTGAGTGGATCCATTATTTGTCATTGGCGTTTGCCCTATAATAAAGTTTGGGGAATTCCCAATTATACAGAATATACTTCTTTAATACCAGCAAAAGCCAATAAACGCCAATTTATCATGTGTTCACAAATGGTAAGCAAAATGTTGTTGTTTAAAATCCACCATAACCCCTAATATAATTAGTTAGAAAACAAGAGTTTTATAGGAAAACCAATAAACGCCACTGAATTGAGTTTCATGCCAAAACGCAATATATCCACTTACTTAATCAGCGTATCCAGTGTATCCAGTGACCGGGGGTAATAATAACGTGTAAGCGCTATGATACTGTGTGGATAGCGCACTATAAGAACCCATTATCATTATTATTATTATTATTATTATTATTATTATTATAATTATTATT
>JZLH01S0046766.1:113714-129673 GCA_001188425.1 Eucidaris tribuloides
TTAAAAATTCTTTATTTATGTGCCCAAGATAATATCTTGTCCAATTTCTGGTATTGTTGTGTTCATCAGATAGAGCGAGCAATATGATTGATCGTTGGGTTTTCAAGTACAGTGCTCAAAATATCGCTTTTTGCCGCATGTTTCTAGAACATTGAATAAACTATAAAACACATCTTGTAGAATGTTTTGAAACTGAATTCAACTAAATTTTTCATAATAGACAACCCGAAAGAAATCAATTAATAAGTGTAAGTTCTCAAACAAGGTGTAAATTTAAAATTGCAGATAATCGCACAAACAGGGTCAACACGTAAACCGCATGATATACCTAGCCGATCTGTATATGGGGACTGTGTGGAAAATCATTTTGTTTTGATCCTACATTGTACGAATGAAACTTGCACCTGCCCAGTTCCAAAACATATAAGTGTATTTTATCTGTATTTTTATGCCGTATAGACATTCATAATGCCTTTACAAATAATTTGCGAGAACTGACCCGTTTTCAACGCTCCATTGCCAGCTTGTGGCCCATTAACTATGTACGTTCGTCAACTCTCCCAAACAATTACTGTCGAATGATCTTACATATAGTAGTTCAAGTGCCCTATGTTTAATCCAGCACCAGTTCTCGTGTGTACTTATTTATAATTAACCATCGGCATTCGGCAAATGGGACACACACTATCAAGGCAATTTGCTACGTACTTCTACATTTAAAACCTGTGTTCAATGTCTTCTGCTATGTTTTTTCAACATGTTATAGTTTTGGTACCGTGTTTGATGTTTTACACGGCCGCACAATCTGTCCATACCAACACGGTATTCTCTGGAGCACATGCCCGCCTAATGTGTACGTTTGGGAATGGTCCCGTCCGTAATCTTTCCTGGGCCCGCTGGAATGGGTCAGAATGGACACCAGTCGCCAGCCTATTCAAAGATACCGTAAGCAAGGGTTCTATGTACGCCGAGGATCGGGGAGACCTCAATACGACGGACTACTCGCTGCTGATCAGGAATGTTGAAATCAGGGACGAAGGCTTGTATGCCTGTAATGTCGACAGGAACGATTCCTCGCCCCTGCTTACTGTGTCAACTAAACTTCTCGTAATCGGTATGCTAACTTATTGTTATTTTTTACACAAGAGAACGAGCGGTTATTATACATGCACGTTGTTAAAAAATTACTTTAAAATATACATCAGTAGTTTTTTTTTTTTTGATAGTTTAAACATGTTTTAAGGACCAAGTGTCGGGGGCTAAATCATCCATTGCAAAACATCAACATATAAAGCCATGAAAATGAATTATTGAGAATGATAGAACAGCTACATTTTAATTATCTAAACTTTTCAATTTGGGAAACATTGGCTAACCCCACTTTTATTGCTCAAGGCAAAAGAGGTCACTTTTCCTTTGCGCCTCTAAGCTTTGTTATTGCCAAATGTGATAACAGCTGGAAATCTCACCGAGTGGAAATCGCATTGTATTGTGATTAGTGACAAATCACAATTTAAGGAAACTAGAATAACACATGAATCATGTTGACATTGTGACGTAGTAACGTATCGATCATATTTGTGGTCAAAAGTACGAGAATGTAATTGTTGCACCAATACGGTATCATGTTGTATAGCATTCGATAAGAGTTCTACTTTAAAATCGTATACAATCGAACATAAGAATATTCATTATAATACTTTAGTTAATCTAATAAGTGCTAAAGATCTTTATGATGATAACATTTGGAAATTAGTTCGGGACAGTTCGAGGTCTAAGTGGTGTTGAACGAAAGTGACATTCGCTTTCAATTCGTATGCAACTTGACTTATGATTATTTCGTAATTGCAATGATTTTTGTTAGACCTAGAAGTTATCTTTGCTGTTTTTCACAAGAAAAACATAGGCCTAAATATGGTGAACGACGTTCATTAATTCCAGTCACTTCATGGCGTGTGCAAGGTTTTAGATGAACTAAAGTGATATCTGATTGCATCAGCTGCTTTGAGTGGGTAACAATCACTCCATTTATTTAAACAGCTTATTAGTGGTCACAAATCGACCTTTTTCTCTTGTCTTTTTTTGTTTCTCATTTTATAATCAGCCCAGCCAACGGAACCGTTTCCTTCGATAAAACAATGCAAGGGCAATGACGAAACGAATTGCCAGATCAAATACCCCAATGGGACAATAGTCAATCTAACCTGTTCTGTGGATGGGTTTTATCCGCCATCTTGGAATTTCTCGCTCACCTGGCGACGGGAAGAAGGACAGATCGTGGATCCGGTGGTGAAAAATCGATCGAGAAACGAAGACGGGAGTTTTAACCTGAGGATAACGATTGTGACTGAGATATCGAGAGAGGAATCTTTCGTATGCGAAGCTGTCACTCCCACGATGGATGGTCGAAGTTTGCATGCGAAATCAGCCTTCATTCAAATCGAAGAAGAAACGGAAAATACAGGTTTGTATTGCAATGAACTTACCTATAGGTGCTTGCGTCGCATCTGACTATAATACTGTTAGTATAGCTTTGACCACTATGTTGCTGATTTTTAAGAATCTCATCTGTTGTTTGGGGTTTCTAATCATTTGTCTTGAATATTTCAGTATGTGCTTTCACACAATGATTCTTCATGTTTGTCGTACATTATTATAGCCGTGCAAATCACAGATCTATTCATAAACTCCCTTTATTAATAAGACCTATTTTGATTTTATGGACATAAACATAGTCAAAACTTTTTTATCATGATTTTTTTTAGTTAAAAGGGCTATTTTAGAATTGTGCTTAACGTTTTCGCAACAAATTATGCAAATGGTGATCTTGCACAATCATACGTATTTGCATTTGTTATAGTAAATAATATTTGATGTGTAGTTTCATATTACTAAATTTGTCATATAATTACGTGCAATGCTTAAAATATAAGTAATCGTGCTGGCCTTGAATTCATCCACATTCATTTGCGTTAATTTGTTTATTTATATTATATAACATCCAATAATGTGGTTGCATTGCCATGATCATTTTAATTTGCGAATACCAGTAAATTGGAGACTTACGCGTGTTTCAATCTTTATCATCTTGATGTTTTTGTGTTATTTTGTTTTTGTTATTGTTTTGTCTTTTTGGGGGGAGGGGGACTGTGAGTATACATACATTAATAGAGTTGGCAATCTGTTTCTTCTTTTTTTTCAGGAAACCATGGCAACGGTTTACATCACGGTTTGGTCCCTGGTATTGTTGGTCTTAGTTTCATTCTTCTGCTCGGAGTCATCGTTGTACTCGTGGTTATCCACAAACGTAAGTACCAATGACGTCACACGTCTCGTTAGTAGTCAGAATTTGGTAATAAATACACCACAAACAGTGTTGTAACCACCCCGGCGGCGCCAGGTGGAGCTACCATGCTCTCAATCTCTCCGCCCGGTTCTCACGGTAAATTTCAACCTTGCCGCCCGGCACAAATTCTAAGATTTCTGTGTAATTAAGTGATTATCATAGTGATAGCTCCGTTTGCTTCGCTCGCAGCGTGCTTCGCAATTACTTTTTACCATGCTCTAAAATCACTCTGGTGACAACCCTGATCACAAATTAATTATAATTTTCTTCGGTCAGTTTTGTTCTTTGTTTATTAAGTTAGAATTTGGTAATAGATACACCACGAATAAATTATTTTCCTGGACAGTTTTGTTCTTTGTTTATTATCCGTTCATTCATTTATTTAATTATTTTGCCATAATCACAACCCACCATTAAACATTTTAGAAACTTCATCAATATAATACATTGAAATAAGACTACTTATTTAAAATCAAGTTCTCGTGTATTTCAATCATATTAAATACGTATAAAAACAGTAATTAGATAATCAAATGACTAATATGTTTTAAATAAAATAATACACAGTCAAAAAAAAGAAAATGAGGAGAAGGGAAACGACAGGTAGAAAAAAGAAAGAGAGGGGGAATCAATGGCGTATCTAGGAAAGACTGTTTGCAGGGCAAGCGCTGAAATCACCTCCTTTCCAACATCTGACATCGGGGTAAGGGCTAAAATGGCCCCCTTCCAACTTCTGATACCATTCGTTTCTTTGGTTGCGTTGCAGGTTCATCAGAATCAACTTTCGAATATTGTTGCTATTATTTTACGTTTTTTGCGCTTCCTGAAAGTTGTGCCACTACCCCCCCCCCCACCCGGGGGGGGGGGATAATTAACCGATCTGCATGATAAAGTCTGAGAGAAGTTACAACGGAATTATTACAAATAAAGTTCAGTCAATATTATTAGTAAATTAGTGAAAGATTAACAAGATAATTGCTTTAAAGCTTGCGAAAAGGTGATTCAAAATTCGTTTTGTCTAATACCACTGGGTAAATTATTGCATTAAAATGTTCCAATATTACTTGCAGTACTTGTTGACGCCTAGTCTCTAGACCTTTATATATATATCGTGGGGTGGTTTGGGAGTAGCCTGAAAAATAGTCTGTGGCAGCCGATGGAATTAAATTCATTTTAATTAAAAATAACATTTATTTCCTTCCTGTGTGTCAGTACATGTAGGAATTAATATAGCAACAAAGATACAAAAGAAGAAGGCGTGATTCCTTATAAAGCATAAGGCCTGCGTCCGGACGCGTCTTTACAAACATTACAATACAATAATACAGCATACACATTTTAAATAAACAAAGTTCTCTACAATGAAATATATGTGTATACCCTCCCTACTCAAAAGTATTGCAACATACACTATAACGCATACATTTTGAGTTGAAGGGGTCTTTCTGTAATGATGTCCTAATGAAGTTTATTATTGGAAAATAACAAATTATTTGAAAAGAAATCAATGAATATAATTTCTCCTTTCTTCTCCAAGGCTGAGAGATTATCATTGCAGGGGCACCCACGAAAGAGGGGCTGGAACATACAAATTTAACATTTTTTCGCCTCCCTGTAGGGGTGGGGTGTTTATTCCCTCTAGCATCGTAATTCGATTTCATATTTGCCGTCAAACGGTTTTGATGGCTTGGAAAGACTTCCTACTATTAAACAAAAAATGTCCATATGCTCCTTTGATGCGGTCTCAGAAAGAAGACACCACGCCGCAAAGAGGAAAGCGCCTCCTATCTTCACAAGACAGTAAAATAGGAGAATAAGGCTTCTACTTCAAGATGATGGTCTTCTCTCCACATTATTGTATCCAATGTACTGAAAAAGCGCCTAACAGTAAAGTTTAGGATGTTTACAATAGTAAACCGCCTTTGGAATTCAGAAAGAATAAGAAATTATATCGTGAAGAGGTCTTGTCTAAAATATGGGGCGTATCCTTCTTACCACTGTCTTACGAAGATAGGAGGCGCTTTCTCCTTCGCAGCGTGGTGTCTTCTTTCTGAGACCGCATCAAAGGAGCTTATTGGCATTTTTTGTTCGTAGGAAGACTTTCCAAACCATCAAAACCGTTTGATGGCAAATATGAAATCGAATTCCGATGCTAAAGTGAATAAACACCCCACCCCTACAGGGAGGCGAAAAAATGTTAAATTTGTATGTTCTAGCCCCTCTGTCGTGGGTGCGCCTGCATTTGATCATCTCTCCGCCTTGGAGAAGAAAGGAGAAATTGTATTCATTGATTTCTTTTCAAATAATTTGTTATTTTCCAATAATAAACTTCATTAGGACATCATTACAGAAAGACCCCTTCAACTCAAAATGTATGCGTTATAGTGTATGTTGCAATACTTTTGAGTGGGGGGGGGGAGTATGTGTATACAAGACACATAAATATCACATTACGAAAACAAACTCCACAACAATACTATCTATACAATAAAATCTATACACAAAAAATTAAATTAAAAATGACTTCTAAAGACACTATGATTGATTAAAGTGATAGGCTAACATTGTGGAGCTTCAATTTAAAAAATTGTCAAACTTTGATATCTGAGCTACATAGTAGTGTTCAAATGGACAAATAAACACCCTAGAATACAAAAGTTTGGAAAGTTACACTGCCAATGGCAAGTTATACATGAATAAACGATAAAACTCGGGGCGAGTTTTATTAACCTAGGTGTACACACAGTAAGTCTATGGGAGGAAATGGGCAAGTGAATCTGGTCAACTTACGATTTTCACTTTTTTAAAGCACTAAATAATCATTTTGAAAATTTACAATTTTTCAGGGCTTCATTTTTAGACCTCATCAAAGACACTGGTAGCATGGGGAATCATGCGGCTGAGATTTTTTTAACTGTGGTAAATGTTAGCCAATACCTTTAATAAATGTATGTATTAAAGGAAAATGACATGATTGGAGGTAGTGCTCAACTTGGGCTGAAACTACTCTAAAATCAAGTAAAGTATGCACGGATTCTCCTGTGAAAATCTTGTAGCCAAACGTTGACTCATTCTAAAAAAAATACCTAATGTCAATATCCCTCGTGGCAGGCAAACCTGCTGTGTAGCTCTCTTTGAGTCTTATTCTTATCGTGCCCCGATAAAATCAAAACGCCAGTACGTTCATGCTTGATTCTCCTTGAGTAAACAAATTACAGACAAATCCTTCCACCTGGGAGATCCACTCCAGCTAGTGTATAGTTGATATACATTTCAACTTATTTGGTTCTTGAGGCATTTTTAAGTGTTCCCAATCATGTCACTAACCTTTAAACCTTCTAGAAAGATGTCGAAACACCTGTAAAGATACTTGAATAGGTTATGCATATTTAGCAAATGATGATTTTTTTTTATTTCGTTTAATATTATTAACTGACTGACAATTCCAAGCTCTGATGACAGGGACGTAGGGTTTGGACGATCTAGTGTGATCGTCGTGAAAGAGGGTGGATTGAAAATAAAGAGAGAGGTGGTGGAATTGCTGCGAGACTGTCGGCATCAGTATATCCATTTGGGTGGGATGTTGATATTAAATGTCGTTACCTTGTGTTAGGAATGTCTAGCGGTTTTTCTGCTGCATGCTGGATGTCTTTTTTTTTCAAATTCAAATTCAAATACATTTATTTCTTCTTTTCAAATGACAACATGACAACATAGGTATAACAATTTACAAGTTGTGATCACATAATAATTAATTGTATATAACGACAATGAAATAGATTACTAACCACAGAATTGAGGAAAAGGAAGTGGTCAATTGAAAAGGAAGACGGGGTAACACCCGAAGGCAGACTGCCTGAAATGGGGTACCCCGATACAGTACAAAAGAGAAGACAAAAGGGAAGAACAGGGTAAAAAGAGAGACAGAGAAAAAGAAAAAAAATATGCAAGGGAAAAATGAAACAAAAGTAAAGAAAGGAGAGAACAGTTTCCATAGAATAGGGTGATGCGTATGTAAGAAGGTAACATAACATGCTACTCGTTGGTATCAACATTGTGAATATAGAAAATGTAAGTGTAAAGACACATCAAACAAAGGGCAATCTAAATACATGTACACAGGTGGGAGAAATATAAATACGTAACAGCTGCCCTTGTCTGAAAATACACAATTGAATGAATATATGCATGAGCTAAATTAATTCAACACTGGAACTACTTATGAAAATTAATTCAACACTGGAACTACTTATAAAAATTAATTCAACACTGGAACTACTTATGAAAATTAATTCAACACTGGAACTACTTATGAAAATTAATTCAACACTGGAACTACTTTATCATATCCGTGATCAGTTGATCAAGGAGAGAGATTGAGTGACTTCATGGATTGATAGCCCTTTTTCATCCTCGCTTTTTGGATGTAAAAAGAGATTTAAAAAAAACTCGCCAGCTTCTGTTATACACGATCTTGAACGATCTTGAAGATTGCTTCCCGAAAAGCTCAAACCGGCGACCTATCTCGCTGTTGAAATTATTATAAATTTAAACTCTTAGTACTGGTAAATTAGGTCTTACAATCAAGTGCGTCCAATCTTTACCCGTTGACTACGAGATTATGCAAATCCCCATAGACTTTGTACAGGACCCATCCGGTTCCAGTATGCAACGGGTTAGTAAAATACTTGTTTTTTGAGTAAGGCATTGGGTTTACAAACTTCCAAATGATGTGGTATAGAGCTGCCGATAATACTTATTTGTACGGAGATGGTTATTCTGGACATGTGTCGGACTGTTGGCGCACAATATCATATGACAACATTACAAAATGTGTGGTAAACTTAAAACTCACATTATGGTCCAAAAGGCAGTCAAATACGTAACAATGGACAAATGATCATAATATCTTTAATGACCCACTTCATCTAAAAGATATATCCAGAAGGGTGGGCATTTCATACCAGAATAGAAAAAGAGCAATTTATGTCTTTGTTAGTTTTCACCTTTACCTAGTAATATATTCATGATTTTAATTTGATGAGATATTAAACAGGATGTTTCTTTAGTTTTTTTCTGGGAAATTGAAACATGTTTTTGCCAAAAACATGTCTGGTTCTGCATAATTATCTTAAAATTAATCCTGTCCTATCTACATGATCTAGCTGATTGTGCGATGCAGTGGACTTCTGTACAAACGAATCGATTCCGAGCTGTTAAGAACAATTTCATGAGATCTCACGTATTGCAGCTTTGGAGGCTAAGGGGAACTTGCTGGTGTAATTATTGCTCTCTGTCATCTTTCATTTTGTCTTTCGGTATTCATTTTTTTTGGGGGGGGGGTGAATTACCACTTCCCTGACATTCTTGCTTAGATGCAAATCATACGGCAAATTACTTTATGAAAAAGTAAACTTTACGATATTAGATCTTTGCTCAAATTTAGAAGGGCATTTCAATGAAGCATGCAGGTAGGACAGGCTTGCACTCGGAAAGGGAGCTTGACATAACGTATCTGGAAAAAAATCCAACGATTTCGCAAATTTATTTGCCAAAAAATCCATCATTTTGAATATCTTTTTTATCATGTGCATTTTTTACTATTATGAAGTACATAATTTAGTCATCCATTCATTCATATACAGGAATACAACAAGGCAAACATAACAATTATGACTCTCACACGTATGTCAAGGAATGGAAAGATGATGAAGAACATGTGGAGATTAATTTACTTGATCAGTTTGAGAAAACATTGAGACAATTGGCTGCAGCCTTATCGTGTGATGATAGTGTGAAAGACCTGGGACATGAAATGAACTTTTCGTACGCCGAAATCCAGCGCTACCTGATGTCGAATAAAAATGACGATGAAGTGACAACAGCCGGGACAAAACAAATGCTGTTCGATTGGAGGTCAAAGGTCTCACCCGACACAGAAAGGGAACAACTGGAGGCACTTCTTCGAAAAGCGGGACTACAGAACTTGGCTGACACGTTTGTACCAAAAGGTATCTTGTACTTATTTTTTTCTTTACTTTTAATTTACTGCATTTTTTTTTGGAGGGGGGATGGTGTTATGATGGAGGGGGAACGGTTAACGTAGACTCACAGGTTAAACGTCACATGAATTTTGTATCAATTTCACAACAATCTAACGATTTCAGAGATGTTTACTATGGAGACGGAGTGGTCCTCATGCACTGACCTCCCATTTGTGTATTGTATATTCCTGTATACCATATCTTCTTTACTGGTATCTCTTTCTTTTTCTTATTCTTTCTTCTTCTTCTTCTTCTTTTTCTTCTTCTTCTTCTTCTTCTTCTTCTTCTTCTTCTTCTTCTTCTTCTTTTTCTTATTCTTTCTTCTTCTTCTTCTTCTTTTTCTTCTTCTTCTTCTTCTTCTTCTTCTTCTTCTTCTTCTTCTTCTTCTTCTTCTGCCTTGTCTTGTTCTTCTTCTGCTGTTGTCTTCTTTTTTCCCATTTTTCTTCTTCTTTTCCAACTTCTTGGTTTTTTTTTTCGTTTTCGTTCTTCATTCTTTCTTCTTCTTCTACTACTACTACTTCTTCTTCTCCTCCTCCTCCTCCTTCTTCTTCTTTTCTTCTTCTTCTTTTCCTCCTTCACCTTCTTCTTCTTCTTCTTTTCCTTCTCCTTCTTATCCTGTATCACTTTCTTCTTCTTTTTCCTTTTTTACAGTTATGTTTAGTCATTTTGCTAGATGAAGTGAATGATAAAATATATTAAATTATAAGGTTCATTTTTCTTTGTAGTGTTCATCACTGTCTTCTACTTGAATTCGTTATTTTCCTTCACTCTCTTGTTCTTCTGTCTAACTTGTTTGTCATTCTGACTTTTTCAATCCTATACAGATTAATAACACAGCAGGAACCGTCAACATGTTGCCGTACGCATGTCAAGTGTATGCCACGTACCTTACACCTTGGGCTCATTCTGAATGAAAAAAGATGGCTCACCATATTAAGTCGCACAGCATGTCAAATAATACTACCAACGTCGATCCACTTTTCTGGTAACGCGTTTCTGTTGAATATCAGAATTGTACCACACGTGTAACTGCGAGCCTGATGATGGTAACTTCCAGAAATATCTTTAACTCAATTTACATCTGATTTGAAATTTGCCTCATTATGCCTACTTTGAATATCGCCATTTTGTTGTTTCCGGTTAATATCTTTGTCAATTCCAGCCATAATTGATCCTTTCGGATATCCGGATAGGTAATTATACTAGTACTAATGGGAAAACTTGTAAGAGTTAGTAATATCCATACCAGTCTTACATCTGGCGTTCTCATCCCTATTGTGATACTAGATGTTCTAATTTATCAAACGTTTTGACACAAAGTTATGATAAATTATGTAGCCCACAGTTTTAGAATTTCAGTAATTGTGTTTTGAAAAGATGTGTTTGAAAGTTATCGTGCAATTTGAAGAGAACGATATAGATGATGAAACTAATTTTTCTTATCTTCCTATGAAAAAATTATTTTATATCTTTATCAAAAGCAATTATTAATCTTTGCATTCTAGAACAGAAAAGGGTAATGATAGCATGTTATGCAGGCCCCGTTGGAAGAATAGTCTATCAGACTGAAGTGGCTGAAGTGGCTACCCTGGGTAAATTAATTAAATAATTTATTTATTTATTTATTTATCAGTCAATTATATAATTAATAAATTTATTAATTTATTTGTTTATTTATTTATGTATTTATTTATTTAAGTATTTATGTATTTATTTATTTATTCAAATATATTTACACATGATGACAAGATCAGTAACAAACTGTATACTAAAAATGGTTATACAAATAACAAAGGTCAGGAAAACCATATTAAAGAATGAATAATATTAACAGCTTTGCCAGCATAATTAATTTATTGCTATTAATATTTACAAATTTAAAAAAATGATAAGTAAAAGACACATTAATAATAATAATTATAATCATCATCATCATCATCATCATCATCATCATCATCATCATCATCATCATCATTATTATTATTATTATTATTATTATTATTATTATTATTATTATTATTAATTATTTATGTGATTTACTGGTTTCGTTGTAGGATAAGTGGGCTTATATTTTTTTTACTTGTGCTTTAACGATACTAAAATAATCGAAAGAAAGTTTAACTGTCATTGAACGAATACTAACAGTAATTAAACTGGATAAGTTAGGTAGAAGACACCTGACGAAGATTCTCTGTAGTATTATCCACTCGGTTTCCACGAGGAAATAGGCCTAAACTGTTTTCATCCCTGGTGAACATTACCGACAACTTTTAGGTAACACTGACACACACACACACACACACACACAACAGACACACACACACAGACACACACGCACAACACACACACACACACACACACACACACACACACTACACACACACACTACAACACACACACACACACACAAACACACCACAACACAAACACACACACAACTACACACGCACACGCACACGCACAAACTACGGCCACAACCACACACACCCACACACCACACCCATACACACACACAAAATGTATTACATACCCACAATAACAAAATGAATGAAATGAAACTCAAACTTGAGTCATGTTTCTACACAAAGGGGAGGGAGCAGATTCAGTGGGTGGTCATCTCCCCCCCCCCTTCCCCATTTTCAGAATGTAAAGTTATTTTTCGCATTATAGTTGCTAAAAAAAATGAGGATTTTGTTTACACTTTCGAAAACTCGCCCGCGACTTTCCCTCTCCGTAAGATTTCACTGTGACGTCGCTCCTGCCTTCATATACAAAAACATGCGCTCTAACACACACACACACACACACACACACACACACACACACACACAAAGATAGAGAGAGACACACACCCTAACAACGTGAATGTACACCACATTTCCTTGTGAACTAAGTCTACTCATGAGATCGGGTGTTATACAGTGGGTCTCAAAATAATTGTGCAAGTCAAAAACGCCCTCTTAGCTAATGAGAACAACATTTTCGTGACGTCATGCTTACATCACCTTCAAGGGCATAGTCTTAGCTTTCAAATGCCGTTTGTTCTGTTCAATTTGCTTGTTTTAATCCTGAGATATGTTCAGTTACCAACGAAAAGGTAAAATCACAAATGTGCCACTTTTACTACAGTCAATAATACAGTCAAATTAAACCAAACTAATGGTATTTGAAAGCTAAGACTATGCACTTTAGGTTGACGTAAGCATCATGTCACAGGAGTATTTTCTAATTGCCAAAGAGGGCGGTATTCATTTGCACATGTTTTTGAGACACATTGTATTTACATACACACACGTATATTTTCGAAAAGGGACAGCTTGTAAACACTCATAAACAGACAGGCATTTGTATTCACGTGCATGCACACACACATATTTACATTATTATTTTTTCTGTATATTATAGTCAAGGACGGGGGGGGGGGGTTATTGAATCTCCGGACTGGGGTCATGGTTTCGTGGTTGCAGCGTTGGCCTTACGTCCGGAATGTCGGGGTTCGAACCCCGACTTGGTCATACCAAAGAACTTTTTTCTGCTTTCTAACCGGGCACTTGGCATTTTAGAACGGAGAAGGGTAATAATAACATTTATGTTATTCAGGGCTCACTCGGAGAACAGTCTCTGTGACTGTAGTGGTTACCCTGGGCAAAAAAAGTGTTATTATTATTATTATTACTACTATTATTATTATAATATTATTATTATTATATTATTATTATATTATTATTATTATATTATTATTAGAATATTATTATTATAATATTATTATTATAATTTTATTATTATAATCATTATTATTATAATTATTATTATTATTATTTATTATTATTATTATTATTATTATTATTATTATTATTATTATTATTATTATTATTATTAATTATTATTATTGTCATTATTATCATCATCATCATCACAATCATCATCATTATCATTATTATGTCCGCATGGATGAGCAACATTGCCCGCCAAATACTGCAAGGTCGTGTCATCAAGAGGTCATCAACGGTCAGAGTAGGATAGAATAGGATTTGTATGAAATACAATATGGGACTGGTTAACAAGTTATACGTATTCTGCATGCCACATAAGAGCATTTCACTTCATAGTTACCAAAGTATGAAATGCTGAGCCTGAGGCATCGCATAACTCACGACATATCGACTTACCATAACAAATTAGGCAATTCTATCATTGAGTGTGCGTGTGCGTGCTTGCGTGTGTACGTCACGTTTTTATTACGCTAGTTCCACGAAGGCAAAATGTATAACAGATATTAAAGTGCAGAATACTGCCTGTCGATGCAGATCGTTATAAAACGCACATAACCATGACCAATAATGATGCGAATTATTTTTATCCGCTTAAAGATAGTCTACATCAAGTATTGATGTGTTGTAATTTACAACAACTCTCTCATGGTCTCCTGCACAGCTTCAGGGCAAAATTTACATTATTGAGCTATACATGCAATGAAACACACTGGAGCATATCCATAATTCTTAGCATTGAAGTATAGGAAAAATCAATATGACAGACAAATGGACGAAAATGGTGCCAAAAGTGAGAAAAGAGGACGATGCACAGATAAAAAAATGACCAAAATAATGAAAAAGTTAACCATCTTCATAATCATTTTCACTATTTTTGTACTCATCGTCGTCATATCCTCATCATCACCATTATTATCATGAGAAGATTGAAAAAGATACTAGAGGAATGATGATGATACTACTACTGACAACAATATAACCATGGCCAAAGTGTTAACAAATTAACTAACAGCGAGCACACTGCAAATGGTATTGAATTTAATAGCCGTGTTGTTTAATGCAAATAGTAAATATGTTAAATTGTAACACTTTGTAGTATTTAAACATGAAATGAATTACTGAAAACACCATCAGTACTGTCTTAAACATTAACGATGTCAAATATAAACAACCTCCTGAAATTTACAGAGGTCAGCTCCATGTGTGCTATCTTTGACAACCGACTTTTTGCAGTACATGGAGTTTGGTGTTTGTTTCTCCCTTCCACAGAGATTTAAGACTAATAATTGCATCTGTTTAATCTCTTGAGGTGTTCCAGAAATGTATTTTACATTGATTGATACTATGTTTACTAACATCAAGTATAAAACGAGTATTCGCTCAATATATTCATACAAAATCAATGCAATTTAGTGATACATCCGTACACAATGGTGAAAATAGCCTCGGCTGCTTTATAGACGTGATTTAACAAAGACGACAGTGTAATAAAATGTGAGCTACATGATCCTCCAAAATGTTAATGTCTTCGCTAATGTCTCAAAATGAACCCCCCCCCCCTAAAAAAAAAAAAAAAAACTACTTTAAAATGATCATCCAGTGCTATAAAAGAGTGCAAATCTATGAGAACATTGCTTGACCTTTTCAATTTTCCCCACCATATCAATTTGTTTAGTACAAAATACTCCTCTTTTGGGCAGAGAAATACGACGCACAGATTATGCATTACTGCTCTCACACCGTGCTGTGTAGGAGCAGTCTGTTGCTTAGATTCACACTCGAACGCATAATAAAAAAAGAGGGCGTTGATTTCTAGCCAGCTGGGAAAGTCAGACGACTGAGAGAAAATGGAGTCTGTAATTGTCTTTTGCCAATTCCGCGGGCCTTCTCCTAGCCAATAAAAGTTGACTTTTACATTTGTAGAATCCTCAGACTTCCCGCTACACATACTTATTTAAAGATGGCGCACTTTCATTTTACGAAGCGGAAAAGTCAGAAAAATGGGGAAAACGGGGATCTTCCACGAGATTTTTTTTTTACCAAAAAGGAAGTCTTTAGAATCAATTCCCCGTGTCAAGACATTGACTTCGGTCACATACTTTGATCTAACATTAAATAGAAACCTTTGATTATCATACATCTCGTTTCAATGGTATATAAACTTGCTGATTTGTTACAATGGCAAAAAAATGGCAAAAACGTCGGTTTTAGTTCCAGTTTACCATTGTGTTGCAAAACTCTAGACCATGAAGAAAGTAAAAGATCACTTAAAAATTGATATGGGACTTCTGTGTTATAAAGACTACTTTATTTTCACAAGAGGAATAATTAACAGGTAATTAACAGGTGATGTTTATCCATGCATACCTTGCCAGTGGCATCATATCTTTCAAACCTTTTGTATTCTAGGATGTTTACTTCTCCATTGAAGCATTATTGTGTAGCCCAGACATCAAAGTTTGATATTTTTTTTATTGAAGCTGTTCGATGTCAAATTGTGCCTGCAAGTCAAGTGCCATTTTGACTTGAGATGTTTGATTTCGAGGTCACTTTATTTCATGTTCTATGTTAAAGACACTATATAACACTGTGGAAGACCCGTTTAAAAAATTGTCGAACTTTGCTATCTGACAATGTTTGAATGGACAAATAAACACCCTAGAAAACAAAAGTTTGGACAGTTATGCTGCCACTAGTACAATATGTGCAGATACAAATTGGCATATTAATTTTATATCGGGCGATAGGAAATTCTGCAACACAGCAGTCTATGGGAGAAAGCTGGAATGGTCTCTC
>JZLH01S0046794.1:10456-21243 GCA_001188425.1 Eucidaris tribuloides
TGGGACTGGATCATTTAATCCACACAATGCAAACTTTGTTTTTTCCAGTGTTGGGTGTATGTGGTCCGTACAGCTCTGCTCAGGACCACATACGTAGTACTAGTACTAGGTGTGACTGTACGTCACACCACACCTATGTATGTGGTCCTAAGCAGAGCTGCCTATACGCAGGTGGACCACATTACGCCCAACACTGGAAAACCACACTAAAGTTTGTACTGTGTGAATTCAATGATCCAGTCCTGCCAAAATTACAGGACTGGACAGAATTTTGTTCAGGACACTGGCATGACTGGGTAGACTAATGTAATCTGTTGCTTTTTATTCGGGGGCTTCTCATTTTTAATAATATTGACATCATCAGTTGGCCCCCTCATCACTATCAGACGACAGATGTACATATTCGCCGTGTTCAGCGAAGCTACTCGGCGTCTCACGCTGAGTAGATTTTTGCACGCGAATGGCACAAGAAAAAAATGTAACAAAAATATTGTAATGCAGTTCTAGGTCAGAAAATGACTAACTGGTGATTCTTATAGGATTAGCATCAGCCCATCTCTTGAACTTACTGATTTTTCAGACGGATTCCCGTACGTTATCTTGAAAGATGTCTTCTTTTCCCACTCGGATCACATAGAACAATTCCATTGCACCTGCATCAAGTGTGTGCGATTGATCAGTCTAGAGTGTAATAACCCATGCTTACCACTGATTTCTACAGGCATTCCTACTTGCACATGAGATCTGTCGTCTGATGAGGGGGCCGACTGATGATGTCAAAATTGTTAAAAATGAGAAGCCCCCGAATAAAAGCCGATAGATTACATCGGTTTAGACACTGGGCAGAAATTTGGAAAATCAAAAAAATGAAACTGAAGTGATGAGTCCTTTGTAATATTTTTATGAAAAGTTTTGTAGTGCCTTGCACTGATTTTTACTTAATTTGGCATTAGTCTACTTTTTAATTTTTTTTTCAAGTTGTCAAAATTATTCTTGTGGCAAAACAACAAGTTTGCATTTTATTTGGGGGGTGGGATGACTGCCCCTTCCCTGCCCCCAGGATTTACTCCTCTGTATGATGGACACTATGTAATGAAAATAATTGGACTTGGATTTTTGAGATTCTGTATTTCTTTAAATGTGTTTACTATGAATATTTTATATTGTTTACAATCAATCAATGTGTGTTAGGCTTTAATCAAATTGCCCTATAAACTTCATAAATGTGTCTTTTTTCATGTGTCATTGGGTGTATGTTTTTTTTTCCTTACAGCGTGTTGCATCATTGTGTCAAGCTAATGGCAACAGAAGTCTGCATACAGCAGTGAATCTCCACACACCATTAGTACCAATAGTAATTGAACAGACGGTAAGTTAGACACTGGCATGAATTATGTGTAAACTGATAATTCAGTGAAATATGAGAAAAAAACAATATTAAAAGTCTACCTCACGCAAACACTATTTTTTTTGAAAAGCAGTAATTAATATTCTAGATCAAAGTTATTAAGTACCTGTAAGAAATAAGATTAATTGATTCCCTCATCATTTTCAAAGACAATTTCACACTTTTCATGTGTAAATCATAAACTTTACTTTTCTGTTATGTAAGTTTCTTTATTTGCTAAATTTACTCTTTAATTTAATTATTTTGATAATGAAAAGTTTATGTCTTTGATGTGTGTTTTTTCCATTTCCTTTTTAATGTTTTTTTTTATTAAGATTTAGTGACCTGATAATAGTTTCATATTATCTGCTATTCATGTTGTATCATTGTTGTTTGGTATTATGTTTATGTTATTTGCTTAAAGTGATAGGCTAACATTGTGGAGCTTCAGTTTAAAAAATTATCAAACTTTGATATCTGAGCTACATAGTAGTGTTCAAATGGACAAATAAACACCCTAGAATACAAAAGTTTGGACAGTCACACTGCCAATGGCAAGTTATGCATGAATAAGCAAATAAAACTCGGGGCGAGTTTTAATAGCCTAGGTGTACACACAGTAAGTCTATGGGAGGAAATGAGCAAGTGAATCTGGTCAACTTACGATTTTCACTTTTTTAAAGCACTAAATAATCATTTTGAAATACAATTTTTTTCAGGGCTTCATTTTTAGACCTCATCAAAGACACTGGTAGCATGGAGAATCATGTGGCTCAGATTTTTTTAACTGTGGTAAAAGTTAGCCAATACCTTTAATTATTAATATTTGACTTTGTATAATTGTTAAAAAGCAGCTTTCCTGCTGATTGCAGGCCTTTCAACATGATTAAATAAAAAAAAAAATCATTAATGAACTACATGATGTATATATTTTTTTTATTAGGGTAGAGGAGAACGTGCATATGACATCTATTCCAGATTGTTGAAGGAGCGTATCATATGCCTCATGGGGCCAGTAAGTATTTTGTTTTCTTCCCTTTGCCTAGATTGATCAGTAAACTGTTCATATACAGGGTTGACTTTTTTCTGTTGATCCTCCAATATAAACTACAAACTACAACTGAAAGGGGGGATTCAAGCCTGATAGCAAGTTGCTTAAAATAGGAGCAGAAATATCCAGAAAATGTATCAGTGAAAATTTGAGAAAAAATTGGTAAGCATGAACAAAGCTATCCTTTTTTCATTTATGCTTGTATGATCATTACAAATTTGGAGCACTGTAATGTTTTTAACTACCGGTATTCATTCGTTTTGTAAATAAAATGCTACTAACTTTAATTTTTCTGTTAAACATTTTCTTTATATCTGTACGCTATGTCTGTTTAGACTAACATATTTTATAAATGAATTCTTTAGTGAAGTAAGTGTGTTCTTGTTTAGAAATACACACACACACTCAAACTAAATATAATTTAGTGATATTTGTGTACAAAACAACTGGAGGGTTGTTGAACACAAATGACATAACATTGCCAATTCTGTAACGATCTTTGAAATTTTTGCAAAAAAATGTTTACCTTTATTCTTATTTGTTAGATTTCCCTCAAACTTTCAAATATCTGTTCTTATGAATTTTCTAGTTTTATTCAAAGTGATTCATTTTCGGAGTGGAATTCTGTTTTTGTATTCTTATTAAAAATGCAAATTGGTTGTTCAATGTTCATGTTGGGAAACTTCCAAACAAGATGTCATGTTGGTTTCATATTTAGCAGGACATGTGATGCCCCTTGAATTGTCAAAATACTGAAAATCAGGAGCCTTTTCACGGTATAGTATGAAATTTAGATTTTGCACAAGAGGAGTTCCTTTGATATTGACAAGCACACTAGACAATTACTTTTGGATGGTTTGATAACCCAGAGTACAGCGCTGTAATAGGAAATGAAAAATTGAACAAAATGGTGGATTTCTATTTGATACTCCAGGGTACCATTTATGTCATCCACCATAACTTGTTTCTTGTACTTTCTTAGTAATTTCAGCCTTTGCTTTATTTGTTAATTGTTTGTTTGTTTTAATGACAGGTGACAGATACACTGTCCAGTGTTGTTATTGCACAACTTTTGTTTCTGCAATCAGAAAGCAACAAAAAGCCAATCCACATGTATATTAACAGTCCAGGTAAGAGCATACTGTCACACTGTGTTGTTTGTACAATTTGCAGTTATTGAAGGATACTTCACCAGGATCATATGTTGCTTTAACCCTAGTTTAACTGGGCTATTTCAGACCAGGTTTTTACTGGGGGGGGGGGTGGTTTCCCATCCCCCACCCCCCCCCCCCCCAAAAAAAAAAAGCAGTAAAGGGCAGAAATGCTTGTACCTGTCTTGTCATTTACTCTGTACACAAAATGTCACTTAATTTTGATTTTCTAAAAATATGAAGCAAAACAAAAGAACAAACACATCAAAGCCCTTTTCCATTGGGCTCCAATGGTATGAGCTAACATATTTGTACACTACACATCTTACAATAATATGGTTATTGTGTACAGACACTGTAACAAGTAAGAAAAATGGCAATATTATGTGAATTTGTGTACAAAACAACTTGTTTATACTTGTATAAACGACACATTTCCCAATCACTTCTTGTCCTGATGTCAGTAAGCATAAAGTCAAAAGGGTCAAATACTCCATATGTAGATGGTCAGCTGTCGTATAGGTCATCAGTGGAGTGTGTTAGTGAGTATGTGAAATAAATTATGTAAATAATATTCTGTACATGTACTCTGCTCTGTATGAAATATAAAGACTGAAAATATGTGTTTTATCTGTGTATTTTTAGGTGGTTCAGTGACAGCAGGTTTAGGGATATATGACACCATGCAGTATGTATTGCCCCCTATCAACACGTGGTGTGTAGGTCAGGCCTGCAGTATGGGATCTCTACTTCTTGCTGCAGGATCACCGGGCCTGAGGCACAGTCTTCCAAACTCCAGAATTATGATCCATCAGCCATCTGGACAGGCTGTGGTATGTACCCTCTTATTTTCACCTTTGAAACATCGGTGTGCAGTATGTTGTACATGTGATGTAACTTCTTAATACAAGACTTAATCTGGATGTTGAATTTGTGATGTGATAACTGATACAATATCTTGCCCTGCCCTCCTATCACTTACACTCCTCCTCTTCTTCCCTTCTTCCTCCTCATTTGCCCTCTCCTCTTCCTCTTCCTCCTCCTCTTCCTCCCTTTCATTCTTCTCCCCATGACTTCCTCTTTCTTCTCCTCCCCCTTCTCCTCATATGACATATGATTCCTTCCCATTCTTCTCTTCCTCCTTTTTCTAATTTTTTTCACACTTTCCTCCTCCTTCCCATCTCTCTTTCTTCTTTGATTTATCAGTTCTATCTTCAACTCCTCCTCCTCTTCCTCCTCCTCTTCTCTTCAAAATAGGTCTGTTAGACTTGGACCCATACCCTACATCAAAGTCTTACCAAGTGCATAGATAGTAAATAGCTCTGTGCATGGGCTGTAGTTTGTTAAGCCCAACCCTTACCCTAACAATGGCTTTACCCATGGTGCACTAAGACTGTCGTGCACACCGAATGTGCACACTTTTTTTTATTCCTTGCTTGTTGGTTATTGGGGAAGAGGCGGGGGGGGGGGGGTGCATATTGGGCCATCTCCTATTAGTTATGCATGTATTTCTCATGACATCACAGCTGCTAAAGCAGACATTTGCTTCACCTTTTGCAAAGTTATACCCAAACATTCAAACCATTAAACCACTAACTGTCTACCTTGTGTCCACACCCCATTTTAAGATGTTTACATGTACTTCTTCTCTTTCCTGATAGGGGCAAGCAACAGATATCCAGATTCAAGCTGAAGAGATCATCAAACTCAAAGCTCAAATCAACAAACTCTATGTCAAGCACACAGGACACCCATTGAATTTAATAGGTAAGAATTTTCAAAGCATATACAGTGTGTCTCAAAAAAAAATTGTGCAAGTGAAAACTGCCCTCCTTGGTAATAAGAAAAAACTTGTGTGACATGATGCTTACATCAACTTCAAGAGCATAGTCTTAGCTTTCAAATACCATTAGTTTTGTTAAATTTGCTTGTTTTACTCTTGAGATATACTTATTTAAATACGAAAGGGTAAACTCACAATTGCGCCACTTTTACTGCATTCCCCTGTAAAAGCGACACAATTGTGATTCCACCCTTTTGTTGTTTACAAGATATCTTGAGATTAAAACAAGCAAATTGAATAGAATAAACATCATTTCAAAGCTAAGACGTTGCCCTTGATGTTGCTGTAAGCATCATGTCACAAGGGTTTTTTCTAGTTTCCAAAGAGGGCACTTTTTACTTGCACAATTTTTTGAGACATGCTGCAGCATATATCCTAAAAGTGTACACGTGAAAAGTGCCCTCTTTGATAGTTAGAAAATACTGCTGTTGCACATGTCTACGTCAACATCAAGAGCAAAGTCGTAGCTTTCAAATGCTATTTGTTTTGTTCAAATTGCTTGTTATAATCTCGAGATGTTTTGTAAACAACGAAAGGTTGGAATCACAATTGTGCCTCTTTTACAGGATGCTATCATTGACTGTAGTAAAAGTGGTACATTTGTGATTTTACCTTTTTGTTGTTAACTAAACATATCTCAGGATTAAAACATGCAAACCTAACAGAACAAATGGCATTTGAAAGCTAAGACTATGATCTTGATGGTGATGTAAGCATCACATCACAGAAATGTTTTTCTCATTATCAAAAAGGGGGCTTTTGACTTGCTCAATTATTTTTGAGACACACTGCATATGTGAAACTTTTACCCTTGACATTTGTTCACAGCTGAACCAACAAATACATGACTGCGAAAGAATGTATGCCTGAATATTTTAAAATAGTGCGATTTATTGATTTCACTGGTGGATCACAATAGAAGTAGTGTTACATGACTCTCAATGTTTTTTCATGAGTTCATTCATCAGCACTTAATATTTCTGATTCTCCACTACATGATTTTATACATATGGTGTTTTTTTTTAAACCAAATCATGCTATAAATACATACATTAAAGCCATAAGGCAGATGCAAACTTCTTTCTTCCTCAAGAATACAAAATTTTGCCAATCAAATCAAATCATATAAGTTTTTGGATTTTAATTTATTATTTGAAGTACTTTTCACTGTATTTCTGATTCTCTTCTGTATCAGTAATGTAGCTAGATACGTGCACTGAGAAATATCAATTTTGGGCTAAATGGGACTAAAGAGCTTGCTGGGACTATTAAATAAAATTGTCTTGCATGTGAGAACTGAATTTTCAAAAATGCATTACAAGGGTTGGAAATGTTTAGAAATTGACATTTTCCAGGACTAATTATCTATAACGATTTCCATCATCTCCACTCATGCATGATCAACTTGATATGAACCTGTTACCTCCGAGAATATGTAATTCCTATAGAGTTGAACAATAAAATCGAATCTGTGAAAGGTAAATGGCATGATTGGGGATAGTCCTCAACTTGGGCTGAAGCTATTCGGGAACCAGGTAAATTGTGCAAGGATTTTACTGTGAAAATTTGGAAGTCAGAAGTTGACTCGTTCTAAACTAACTTCCATCTGTATGTCCCGTGACAGACAAATCTGTTGTGTAGGGTTCTATGGAATGTATTTTTAAAGGGGCACGAGAAATTTAAAATACTACTATGTTCATGCTTGATTCTTCTTAAATAAACAAATTAGAGACAAATCCTTCTAGCTGGGAGATCTATTCCAGCTGGTGTACAGTAGGTATATTTTTCAACTCATTTGGTTCTTGAGGCATTTTCATGTGTTCCCAATCGTGTCTCTAAGCTTTAATACATGACACATCTGGATTCAATAGCCAACCGAGTAATATGTTTTTTTTCTAATGTTGTATTTCAGAGAAAGCCATGGAGCGAGATAATTTCATGAGCCCCCAAGAGGCCCAGGAGTTTGGTCTGATTGATAAAGTCTTGCAGCATCCACCGCTACTTGGAGCAACAGAACAGACGGAAGAATCTTCAGAGACATAATATTAAATCAATTTCGTGATAAAGGACTTCTTTGCTTCCTAAAAACTAAATGGACTTCTGCACAATACTGGTTAATGAGACAATTTGTCCATAACAGGATGAATAGCGTCACTTTAATCTTGGGATATTTCTAACTGCCTGTAGACCAATTCAGTTCCAGAAACATTGTATTGCTTAGTCTGCCATGTCTTTGGGTCATCTGAGATTGTATCAAAAGATGATATAATAAACACTACACAAAAAGTAAGTTCCCCGTTTTCCGAAATACCATAACTTTTTAATGAAATGGTTTTGAGCAATATAATTTGGCAGGAGTGTTTCTGCACTCATTGACTGACTTCTGTGTGAAAATGTGATTGATCCGTGTTAAGTCACGCATGAGTGAGGTCATACTGAAGGTAAAAATGTCGCTTTTCAAAATTCACAGGGGTCATTTTGGGGGATTTGTGATACAGGATTGTAACAAATTCTGTTTCAGGTGAATGATTTAGTGTTGATTATGTTAATCATGTATCGTTTGACCCCCTTACATCTCCCCAGACATTTTTCACATATTTTACGGTTTATTGTGCACAACTTAAAAATGTTCATCCTTCCTAAATTTTGAAATTGTAAAATCAATTAAGTTTATTGAAATAAATTGAAATCGGATATTTTTCAGTAAAATGTATTGGCACATGTTTCACCATGTACTGGTTGAGTGAGCACACTTCATTCATAAAGTAAAAATACAATACAATTTTGTACTGTTATTTTGGCATAATAAATGACTCCTTTGATTTTTGAAAAGTGACAATTTTGCCTTCAATACATGCTCACTCGTGCATGACGTGATGGATCAATCACATTTTCACGCAGAAGTTAGTCAATGAGTGTAAGAACACCCTTGCTAAATTGTACTGCTCAAATTTGTTCCATTAAAAAGTTATGGTATTTTGAATGAGGGGAAACTTACTTTTTGTGTAGTGTGTACATCATGTTTGCAGCTGTGTGAACTAAAGCACTGCATAAATCAAATTAAAGTAACCATCTTTTGTGTGGCTTTGGGTGGCCCCCCAACTATGGTGGACAAAGCAGAATCATAACGCATCAGTCTATACATCAACTTACCAAATACTGTCATCTGAGTGGTCAACTGCTTATTCCATGACCTTGACTAAATATCCAATTGCAACATTTGTGCTACTGTGCAATTTTATTCCATTCTGTTTAATTGTGCGGCCCTGTAGTATACTCACGGTGTACTGATGCATATGTACCTCATTTTACAACAAAATGTACTTCAAAATGTCAATGCATCATTATTTTTGTACATATTTTATGATCATTACTGTTTATCAAATAGCAAGGATATACACACAACAAAAAAAGTAACTACCCCTTTTTCAAACTACCATAATTTTCTAACGGAATGAGTTTCGGGAAAATAATTTCGCAAGAGTATTTCTACATTCATTGACTAACTTCTGGGTGAAAATGTGATTGATCCATCAAGTCATGCGTGAGTGAGCATGCATTAAAGGCAAAGATGTCACTTTTCGAAAGTCACAGGAGTCATCCCTCATGCTAAAATAATGGTAAATAATGGCATTCTTTGCTTCATTTATAAAGTGTGCTCACTCAACCATGACATGGTTACAACCTCTTATGTTCGTAAAACATGTAAAGATACATTTTGCACAAAAAATATCGGATTTCAAATTTTTCAATAAACTTAATGGATTTTTCAATTTCAAAATTGAGAAAGGATGGACATTTTTAAATTGAGCTCACTGAAGTGTAACATATGCGAAAAGTGCAGGCCATGTGTAAAAGGGTCAAATGATAGATGATTTACAGAAATATCGCTTAATCATTCACCACAAACACAATTTGTCAAAATACTGCGTCATAAATCCCCAAATGACCCTTGTGACTTTTGAAAAGTGACATTTTGGCCTTTGATATGTGCTCACTCATGCACGACCTGACGGATCAACCATATTTTCACACAGGAGTTAGTCAATCAGTGCAGAAACACCCTTGCCAAATTTTATTTCTGAAAATAGTTTCTTTAAAAAGTTACGGTATTTTGAAAAAAGGGGTAGTGTTTATAACGCAATTCTAAGGGTATGCTGTGTATGCAGTCGGAACAGTAATAGTGTTCATTGTATAAAAGATGCTCCATGTCATTCAAAGAGACTGCATCTGACGGAAAATAGCATATTTCGCATCGTGACAATGTTTGTACCATAGCACTCGCACACACATGAAATAATTATAACATATATGAGAGTATCTTTGTAATATTTGTTAATTAAATTTATTCTTGATACATGTTTGTCATCCATGATAACTTGGACTAATGATTCTGATTAAATGTTAAACAAAACAAACATTTTATACCCCCAATGTGTGTAGCCTTCCTGATTTATGTTCATTAACTCGGAACACTACAATTTTTTTTTACCCGTGGTAGTAACTTAGTTACGTGGTAGTAACTAAGTTAGTCGGATATATTGCTAGTGCATATATCTGTAAAGTAGTAATCTGAAATTTGGATGGATGTGTATGACTTATTTTAGTAACGGTCATACTAAATGAAAATGGCACTTGAAATTATTATTTAGCTACAAAGTAATATAAATCTAAAAATATAAATTAAACAAATAAAAAACTGATGTGGACTGCATGGGAAGTATTCACAGTGATATTTATCCAATGTTTGGTCTAAATCGATGTAAATAATACTGATGAAAAGCAAGTCTGCTCTATAACCTAAAAACTCTCTGAAAACTATCATTGTAATGTTTCAAAATAATTTTGATAGTGCTCTTGATTGAATTTATCCACCGGGATCTATTCAGAGAGAAATCAGGGCTTGTTTTACTATAATTACCAGGGTAGAGCTCAGGAAATGCAGGTGATATGGAAATATACAGTGTGTCCCAGAAAAAAGGAAACCGGATTTCATGGCAAAAATATTCCATCATAATGAACAATATCTTAGATGAATTAGGTATGTTTGTAAAACTGTCTTTCTCTTCTTTCATTTGATACCCAACATATTATTCATTGCTCACGCATGATTGAATTAAAACAATAAATATTGATGCTACCAAAATTTCATTTGCATGCACAAATTCCATGTTTGAGTGCATTTTCAAGGTAGTAAATGTAATTATTTTAAAGAACTAAAAGCATGACATAAATATTCAATATTTCTTCTTTTATCTGACACCTCATTCGTAAAAGATGAATAACGTATGACGGAGAACAAGTAAAATTAAAACATGCCTGTTTTAGCGTGATTTTCAGAATGAATGCGTTTTT
>JZLH01S0046803.1:2648-12704 GCA_001188425.1 Eucidaris tribuloides
AACACACAAACTCCCAGACACATAAACTCCAAGAAACACAAAAAAACACCAACTCCCAGAAACACAAACACAAAAACACAAATTCCCAGCTACACATACAAGAACACACAATGTCCCAAACACACAAACTTCAAGACGCCCAAACACAATTCACACTCAGATACAAACACACACAAACACAGAAACACAGACACACACCCACACACACCCATGCACACAGAAACACCCACCCCCCCACACACACAAACATAAACACACGCACACACACATACACACACACACATACACACCGATACACACATACACACACACAAACAAACACACACACAAATCACACAAAGAAGCTTGCAAATCATCACCTTTTGCAATCAATTTATCATAAAGAAATAAATGACTGGCAATAAGGTAGATTTTATTTGTTTGAGTGTATGTTTATTTTATCTTTAAAGCAAATATGAATGAAATTGTTCCCCCTCCCATTGCAGTGATTTTTGCATAGCTGACAACTGATGAATGCCCACTTCCTGGCATGGGCGCCTCCATCATCGTCATCATCGTCGTCGTCATCACGTCACCATCAACACCAACACCGTCCTCCTCCTCCTCCTCTTTCTCCTCGTCGTCATCAGAACGTCCGCGCCGGCTTCTATTGCTGCACCTGAACAAGAAAAACAGCATCGTTACTCTGAGAATCACTAAACCTGGTGTAACGTCTCTGTCTCTTTCTCAGCAATTTCATAAAAAAAATAAATATTGCGCAGTTTCTGAAAGCACTGTTGTTATCAAGAGTATGACATCAAATGGATTGTCATAGATTTTTTTCATACAAGTTTTATTTAATAATTCTTAAAGCAAGAAAATCAAATGGGACAGACAATGATGTAATAGACTTAAGCAATTATATACTACAAAAACATAGGGTGCGAAATCTCTAACATCCGCGGCACCGCCCAACATAGATATCAGATGCGGTGGCGAGCCCGAACTCTCAATTAAACACTAAAACAATTCCTTGAAACACCGACAGTATTACCTTTAACATCAAGAGTGCCAAACCCAACACTGACAAAGATATAGATATATATGATTATGAACTTTGTTGATTACTATCCCTATATTATTATTGTTAGATCATGATTAGAATCATTATGATCATCATCACCGCCATCATCATGATCATAATTTTGAGCATCATCAACATCAACATCAACATCATTATCACCATCATAATCAGAAGCATCAAATTATAACAGTTTTCAAACTATTCAATGTTCTCGTAAATTTCAAAATGAATATCCCTCCATATACAGATTTCGGAAAAATTCTAATATAATCTAGTTTTTGGCCAACTCTAATATAATCTTCACTCTATGCTACATGCAGTGGGTAGCCCGAAGAAACAAATTAATCACATTAGAGTCAATTTCTCCTGATAAAGAGGCTATGTACTAAAAAAAACATTCTTGGCCTTTTGAGGATGTACTCACATTCCAGAAAACAAGTTTCCAGACACAAGTTAAAGACGTATTTTAATTCATGCAGATGATGATGTCATTGTTATCAACTGCGAACAGACACACAATGATGGTATAATGAAATATTTACCACGTATGGATACCGCTCATCCATATTGTTTCTGCAGCACATCAAGATGTTGAAAAATCCATGTCTCCTTGTTCTCTTCTTCTTAGATGTTTCTGCCCCGGCCGTTGATGCCTTCAACATTTCATTCTCTCTTTCCAATTCCTATTTAAAAACACGAAAAACAAAACAACACATAATCCATAATATCATACTGTGTCCCAAGTTTTGTTGCATATTGGAATTTTGACCACCTCTAAATAATCTTTACTCTAAGCTTCATGCAGTGAGTAGCCTGATGAAACAAATTAATCACATTAGAGTCAATTTCTCCTGATAAAAGGCCACAATTTAGCTACTATAACAAAAGACTTGAAAGTTGGGTAGAAAATTAGATTTATATATTCAGTGTTGCAAAGTTGCAGCATAACTTCCAAAGTTGTGTATTCTTCGGTATTTATTTGTCCATTCAAGCACTTTTATGTAGTTTAGATATTATAAAAGTTTGATTCTTTTTTTAAATTGACTTTTCACGATGTTAAACAGTGCCTATAATGATTTTAGACGGTAATGTTTTTTTAACATAGTACCTGCTACATAAAGGAATAGGATAAGAAAACGTTTTAGGAACAAGCAATTTCATCTGAATTTTGCAACGCCAAAAAGATATTACATAACATACATAACATATTACTTCATTAAGTTTTCCTTTGTATTCAATTTTACCTTAATCCTCATGTTTGCTCCCCTGATTTCATTCATGTAGTGGTACGTTTTTTCCTTGTTATGTTGTTTTTCCCTCTTCAATTTGAACTTTAGCTGAGTCCAGGCGTCTCGGACATCAACGACCGCGGTCTCTGGGGCATCGACGTCGGCTGAAATACCAGTGATCTCCTCAGCGAACCTCATGAAACCCTGATCGAAAACCAAACAAGGGAGGACAGATAAAGACGTCAAAGCAATAACTTGATTATTGACTGAACAGATAATACAATCACTAGTATATACTCGATGAGGTGACAAAATCTTGCATCTCAAATTTTGGCATAATGAGGTTTTAATGTAATGCTACTGTATAATTGTAAACCAGATTATATACATTTCAAATCTCAAAAAATAGAGACACTGTCGCCGAGTGAAACGACATCTATGAATGATCTATCCAATTGTTACTGTGTTGAGGCAGCCATGTTTTAGCTGTTGGCGCTGAACATTTAATATTTTTTAGATACTTGCCAATTTAACATGTCTACATTTACATTGTAAAAGTACGAATTGCACTACTGTATCAGTAGCTATAATTGATTCCTTCAGAAAACTTGTCCTGTAGGCTCACTTGCAACACGATTATTCCAACACGATTATTCAAATTTCAACAAAATGAAACATCAAAATGAAACATCGGCACAGACGATTTGATATTCATCGATTTCAATGATCCCACTAATCTTCCAGACTGTTCTGTTTTTCAAAGTTACTCACATCGCAAGTAATCTATGTACTTATCCGACCGTAATTCATATTGCAACTTACTGAGCAGCCAGTTTCGGTGTCAACATTTACATGAAATGAAATCATATCTAATGTTTAATGATACCATCACTTGTTACATTTCTTGTTCATACTTCATGAAGGATAAGTAGCCTGTGGAAGTTTGAATTCATTTATTATCATGTTTTTCTTTTAAGAAGAAAATGCTGGGGTACAGAGACCTGACAATATGATATTTTCACCTTAACATGTGCGCTCATCTCTTCAGATTTCACCTCGAGACGTTCTATCTTCCGCTCAGATTTCTGCGAGTCAAGAATTCAGCAACAATTAACAAATTAACAAAATATAGGGGTGCTTTTTATGATTATCAATGTGTTGGTCAGGAGAACAGCCTTATACAAAGTGAACTCAACAATATAATAATATCGTACCAAAATATACATACAAAATATTGTATTCTCATAGTAAAATTATAATCATACATATTTTATATGAGTAATATACATGTATAATATATACTTAATAATACGTAAGGTATAATGCATGATACATAATATAAGATGAAAATGATATCATTTACTGTCTAAAAACAGCAAATAAATAAAATTCGCCCATCACAATAAAAAGATTTATTTCGAATGGAGTTCCAGTAGAATAGCAAAATTTACTGAAATTCACCCCTTAACGAGTAAAATTCACTCCATACAAAAAAAGATTTAGTTATGTCTACTTTTTCACCCTAACTCCACTACATAAAAAACAATTTTCAATCCCTCTCTAAACAACAGTATCATTACCTTAATCACTTTTTGGGAGACCTTGGCATCTTTCTTCAGACGTCTCACCTTTCTTCCAGATTCCTGCATTTGATTAATCTAAAATAAAAACAACTCTAGTTACCATAGCCGAGTTTCAAGAAAGTCTAACATTCCATTCCTGAAATATTGCAATAATAAATGTGGTACGGATGGATGGACAGACGAACGGACAACCCGAAAACGTTATGGTCTGTACACTGAAATGACGTTGAACTTAAACATGGTTTCTAGGCAATTTTTCAACTTATGAATTCTAGAGTTTGAAATTCATTTGATGCGACATAAAAACGTATGCTTAGGAAGATGTGACCGAACTCTTACATGATTTTAATTCAATTGATCAGAAATAGCATGGACTCTTCATCGATGTTGATATAAACCCTTCTCCACACTAAGATCTTTGTAGATATTGACCAATGTCTATGGCTTCACTTCTTTGAGATAAAAATGAGTGTTCCTTTATATTTCAAGGAAAACTAGCTGTCTTATTACCACCAATCAACCCAGTGGATTTGAAAAACAACTATACTCCTTGTGCAATATGATTTCCTCAATTAATGATGTGTACTATCTATTAGTTTTGCAGCACCTTTTTCAATATTACGTTCTAGTGTATTTTATCTTTGTACTGTATTTTTAATGGATGCATTTTATATCTGTATTTAAAATAAACCATGAATAATAATAATCCATAAACTCGATCTTATGTTCATATCTCAATCAAAATATGCAATTTATGAATGGGAACTCACAGTGTGTTTGTTTATCCTATCTTTTCAGAACTATGTCCTCGTCCTTTTTTAATTCAAATTGAAAAAAAAAAAAAACACATGTACAAAAATGCGATACACGCACATTGGTCCGGTAGCACCCTCACTAGTTTGTCTTTTTTCATCTATATCATAAAGCTATACAGTATATGATTCTAATAATTTAGACTTTCCAAGAATTCAAATATCAAATACAAATATCAAATGCAAAATTTCCTTTGATTTATACGTCAGACTGAAACAATAGCTTCTCAAATTCCAATATTTGAAAAAATTAATATCTTCTAATGCAATGCCATTGTTATTTGTTATTTGTTATTGTATATTTCATGTATTTATGTATTTTTTTAACGTAATTGTTGTACAATTCAGCCTCTAACTATCATCTAACTAACTAACCAACTAACTAACTAACTAACTAACTAACTAACTAACTAACTAACTAACGAAAACAAACTCCCTGACTAACTAGTAACTGAATATATGAAATTTAAAAAAACTAACAGATTATTGCTTATTGGAGATTTAGATTTAGATAAGATTTCTTTCGTTTCAGAAAACTAAAATGACGCTGTACGTAAACTTATTACCCTGATCCGTGTAAGGTATGTCTCGGCATCTGCCTTAAGACATTCAACTTCCATTTCAGATTCCTGGGAGAAACAGAAACAAAAAATAAAACAGTAATCAAAAAAGACAAAAAGTGTGAACCTTTACATGAACTTAAACAAATTATAAAATAATGAGACAATTGACTCTCTGTAAATTATGTTGATTCTACCACTATAACATATGGACAACTACATTAACAATGTTATTAAGTATTTGCTTAACTATTCCTATTACTATTGACACTATTTCTACTTACTACGACTATGTACTACCACTACCACTACTACTATTACTACCACTATTATTACACTCCAACTTCTTCTGCTGCTACTAGTCTCCTCCTCCTCCTACTGCTACTGCTTCTATTACTGCTGCAGCTACTACTACTACTACTACTACTACTACTACTACTACTACTACTACTACTGCTACTGCTACTACTACTACTACTACTGCTACTACTACTACTACTACTACTACTACTACTACTACTACTACTACTACTACTACTACTACTACTACTACTACTACTACTACTACTACTACTACTGCTACTACTACTACTACTACTACTACTACTACTACTACTACTACTGCTACTACTACTACTACTACTACTACTACAACTACTACTACTAGGCCTACTACTACTACTTCTATTACTACTGCTACTACTACTACTACTGCTACTACTACTACTACTACTACTACTACTACTGCTACTACTTCTACTACTACAACTACTACAATTCAATATGTTCATGCACCTGTAACTTTTCTTCCAATTCATCCTTTTCCTGGCGAGCCTTGGTCCATGTAGCCGTCAGTCGCTTAGCCAACATTTTACAACTGCATTTATTCTCCATGCCGACTATCTCCCTGATAGGTGTGGCCAATACCTAATAAGTTATAAGAACAGAAGAATGGGTGAGACTTCCCCCATATGCCTGTGTATGTTCCCCTTACTTTCTTTTCCCCGTTTTCTCATTTTCTCCTCAGCGCATAGGGATATTTTTCACTTGATGTGTTATGCGCTATATAAAAACTGTGTATTAATATTATTGTTATTCTATGTTTCACACCACGTTCTTAGTTGACTAGATTATTTTAGACTCATGAAAATGCCGCACACAATTAATAAATATCATTGTTTACTGTCCTTATTTTGATCTATACATTAAAGTCCCAGGCAGTGGCGTATCTAGGGATTATGGCGCCCGGGGCAAACAAGGAAATTGCGACCCCCCCCCCGTGACAGATCTACGGGGGTTAGGGAGTTTAATGCCCCCTCCCGCTTCGGGCTGCCAAGTGAAAATGTGATGCACATATACGAAAACACCATCATGTTTTAAAAGCATTGGAAAGCACTACAAGGCGTTAAATTTAGTATAAAATACTATAAAACAAGCACAATTTGCATTTTGTTTTACATCATTTCATTTTTGCCCCCCCCCATCCGGAAAAAAAAAATCTATGCCCCTGGGTCAATGCCCCCTCGTTAGCAAAAAGCTAGATCCGCCTTGCCCCCCTTCCTCCCACACTGATTAAGGAAAGACCGATCAAGCGTTAATAGATTGTCTTGACAAAATTATGCGAGGGAGTCGGAGCGACCGAGCTTTAAAAAATCTTGAAATCGGCAACATAGTTGGGGGGGGGAGGTCATATAACACCTTCAAAATATATTCTGTTTTGTTTTAATAGCAATGGGGATACCGAACAAGGCAGCGAACAGTTTACCTGAACTTGCTAGTTTAAATTTGTATATATTGAGTTATTACAAATTCTTAATAGCAAGTGACTTCCACCTAGGTGGAATTCCTTCAGGTGTTGCATGATTGAATGATTTAATATGTACTTGCATAATTTATGTCAAGTATTCGCTATTGATGGCATTCTTTGAAAAGCTGAAACAAAATGTACACAGGTGAGCAAACTTATTGACCCTTCTGACCTGGAATAAGGGATATTAACATAACATTAAATATTTTCACTCGAGCACTGAGCAATAATATAAGATTATATTACTTCCAAAACAATGTACCTGCAAGCCATTTGGGAATTACAGTGAGTACAGAGTTTCAATAAGTTCGTCACTGTGTGACCATTTGTTTCACTTTTCAAAACATGGCCCTGATACATTTACATTATCGGAATGTTGAACTCGGTGTTAAATGTTTAATAGGGTTAATGATTAATGTTGGGCTGATATTTAAATCACTTTGGGGTGGAATTTCCGCTTGACAGGTTGTTGAATGTTTTAAAAACGCAAATGATAATTTCGGCATATAGGATGGTGCATGAAGCCGCTAAAATTTGGGAAATCTTCTGTAAATACGGTTTCAAGTATTTTCACAGGTGATAATTTTTGATATGCATAAATTCCAGAATGTTAAAGAGGGTTGCATTGAAAAATTGATGATATATTCGCGATATATTTGTATCTTATGAAACTTTGGGAATAACTGAAAAAAACAGTGTCAAGTATTTTCACAGTCACTGAAGTTGATGCATGTAATTGTTTATTGTTAATTCCGAAGTGTTTGAAAGGTTAGTTTAATATTGAAATTTGATGAGAATTTTGCACCATTTTTATTATGTCCTATTACATTTTTGCGTGGTAACTTTTTGGTAAAGTAGCGTTATGTGATTGTGCTGTTTTACAATGCTGGCGATACGCCTGTTTTGAATAAGTTGTTCAAGTTTTAGTATTATGCTAAACCCCCATCAAGGTATCGAATACATGTATTATACTAGTGCACTAAGTCTCGACTCTTCATTGCCACTCCAAACGCTTTATCTCCTGATATGATCCAATATTAATGATAATCGTTGCAAACTGAAGTGTTTGAGAATCTATTTTTATAAATGTTTCAAATTTGAGGCCGCAAAATACCAATTTCTGTTTTAAAATTTGTTGCCAATTAAAGACGAGTGAATTTATGTCGCATAAACTTCATTGTTTGAAAGACAATATATGCATAGCTGGCAATATTGGGTAAAATTTCGTAATTACTTCGTTAATTTCAGCATATGACTACTGTTGTTGGACTTTAAAATTCTGCATAGTTAGTAAATTGAAATATAATGCTGCTTCTATGGAAAACAAACTTCCTATTATTAAATCCCATAGAATGACTTTCAATTGTATTCAGTCATGTAAGCGCTTGTATATGGGTTTAAAGTGACAAAAGTGAATTATAAAATGGACAACATTTTTGCTCTTTCATCTGATATACTATAACATGACTTTCAAGAGAAGATTCAGCTTTTTCAAGCAGATTTGAAAATAAGTCAGTATCTCGAATGCTGCGCAAATGTGATAGGCCAATCCCATGATTCATCTCAGCTATAGTTAACGTTAACTTGTTTCTATAATAATTCATTTTCAGAATCTACTGACACTATGTACATAATTTAATATTAGTTTTCATCATTCTATAATGCATACAGATTAATAGCATTTCCTTTTGATATACTGAGAAAGTCACATATGGTCAGATTATTTGTGTGCAAAGGCAAAACAGAGAATTCTTAGGTTTGAAGTCATTGGCAACAGTTTTCCTGGTACAAGTACATATAGGTGTTTGATTCTGTACATCTGTAATAATTTATAAACACTGTATATGTTGTATCTTATGCGTTGCCAGTTATAAACACATATTAACACTTGGAATTAACATGTATGAATGTAAACATGTCACGTGTTTGTATACAACTATTTGAATATTTTATGAAAATTAAACACATGTTCTGAAACTAAACACATTGTTAACACTTGGAAATTAACATGTATGACATGTAAACTTGTCACGGTATTAGTATACATTTTGAAATTCATTTATGAAAAATTAAACACATGTCTGAAACTAAAACATTAGTTAAACCTTGAATATAACATGGATGACATGTAAACATGTCACTGTTCAGTATACATTTTGAAATTCATTTATGAAAATTAACACATGTTCTGAAACTAACCAGAAATGACGAATAACGTGTCGCAGTGTTTATTAATCTGTCACAGCGAATAAACGTGGTCTCAGTTTACAAATTATAAACAGTCGTGTCGTGTTTACTTTGTTCAGGTGCTTTAGAATCTTAACATAAGCTGCGGTTTTATGTGACTTTGAGGTGTTGTATTTAAGACATATGATGTGTGAATTACGGAGTAAACATTTGAGTGTTTTAGTCTATACACAGTTATAATTGTTTTATTCTTAAACATTACAAACATTTAAAAACTAAACATGTTTTTTTTTATAAACACCTTGGGCCGTGCATGAAACTAAACACGCATGTGTTTAGCTCTTAAACGCGTACAATATATAAGACGCGTCGCAGTGTTTTAAATCTGTCACAGAAAAGTGTTTAGTTAGGTGTTTAGAACTAAACAAATTTTTACAGCTTGGTGGGGGGTCCTATTCTACCATCCTATCGGGTCAGAATTGAGAGTAGCTCGGGGTTCCACGAAAGTCCACTATCCAGGCCCGTTTTTTCAGAATTGCTCCGTACTATTTCTATTCAGAGTAAAACGTCCGATTTATCTCAGTCAACTTGTCCTGGGACCAGCTGGCGTATCTAAAGGAGGGGGGGGCGCAGAAGGGCCACGTGCCGGGCGCCACTTTAAGGCGGGCGCAAAAAAAAATGCAAAAGAGAAAGAGAAGATGAAAAAAAGGAAGGAAAACTTATGCAACTTATACAATTATGCGCCCCCCCTCCCAGTCCACAAGGTAAAAGTCTGCGTTTAAAAAATGGCGTTTCTATAGCGTTTACGATAATAA
>JZLH01S0046806.1:0-12764 GCA_001188425.1 Eucidaris tribuloides
ATGAACTTTCCAACAATTTTCAATTTTAAAACACAAATCTGTACTTGTTATAATGGAAAATCTGAAAAAAATGAAAGGCTGAGAAAATAAAATTGAATGAAAATGTAAAATGGATAGGGATAACCCTTGTCTTGGAAATGAAAAATAATACACATTTAAAGTTTTCTTTTTTATGTACCACCAAAAAAACTCACTGACAATCTTTAAACACTTGTCACGACTGTCCTACATTGACTACTACAAGTTTGTTTCTTCTCACTTTTTCATCAATTTCACAAACAATTTTACTCTCCAGCAACGATGATGCAGTTCCCTCCTTCTTCGTCAGATCAACAACCTCCGCGTTCTCTTTGATGCCAACTTTATGCATCACCGACTCTGGGTTTTATGCAAGCAAAGAGAAATGTGAGAAAATATGTAAAGAGAGATGAAACATAACATGATTTCTATACATCTGCTCTTAATATATTTGTCAACAATCAATACAAAACTTAAGAATGGGGAAACCAGGTGTCAATACATTTTTACAGCTCAAAATGAGAGGCAGGACTAGAAAGGGCATTAGAGTGCAATGTAGAGATCAACTGCAGTGCGGTATCGAAATAAAGCTTAAGACATCGCTAACCACCACAAAGACCCCCAAAACCATTTTGAACTGTTTGTAATCAAGTAACTCGTTTCACATGTCATTTTGCTGTAGCATACAAGATCGTCAATTTCAAGTAATTACAAGCAAAATGTTGGTATGATGTACAGAGTTTAAGCGTAGATTTACATTGTTCTCGAAGATATTTGAGCCACAAGTAAGTGTTGTGATTCCAAATATAAGTATTTAATCATGACCATAAATATGTTGGCAGCATTATTGAAAATAACAATTTTTTATATTTTTTTTTCATTGATAGAGCTTCATATATTCGTTTCATGTTAAATCAAATAATATCAATAATAAACTGCACACTATATATAGCGCTATAATCAATATGAAATTATGCTCTATGCGCTTTACACACACTCCCAGGTAATAAAATTACGTTATACAATTCCTAAGATGAGATACTATAAAACGTCTTAATTCTGCTTAAATTGAGTGAACTGAATAGAAAGCGAACATGTCTGGCAAACTTTTTCAATATTCTTTGGGCCACAGAAATGCGGAAACTTGCCGCTCGCCCCTTTTGGAACTAATTCTAGGAAACTGTAAAATTGTGTGTCTTGCCTAGAGGCGGAGTCTGTACTCACGTTTTCAATTAACTAGTTTTGGAATGCAAAATTCAAGCTTTAATAAATTTCATTTATTATTTCATTACACTATTAAAAAATTCATAAAAAATAGACAATACAAGCTCTAGTTGCAAATGTAACTAAACCTATGATATCAAGGAAAATGCTTCACATACCAGTTTGTCTTTCTTCTCCAGCTTGAATGCTTCTTCAGAGATCCTCAGTGAGGTCTCAAGATGGACGAGATCTGTAGAGTGCAAAAACAAACTTTGCCTGCACTGGACTTCATCTCAGACCTGCATCACTATAATTGCACAACAGATAATACGCTGACTTGTGGAACTTAAAGCGCAATTTTAGTTTTTGGGGATTTTTATTTTTTATTTACAGCTTTAATGCCGCAATAGGTCATCATCCCACGTATAACAGATTCGCTGAAATGTCTTTCGCGTTTTTTTATCAATTAATGACAAAATCTCAGGGGGGCGGGGGGGGGGGACCGCCGAGATGGTTCGGGGACCCCGAGATTGTTCGGACTCTATTTTACATATATGGCATCCAAAGGTTAATAAGGTGTTTAAGGTTACCGAATTATACCTCATCAGAATAGAGCAGACGCCCCCCCCCCCCCGGCGGATTTTTTCATATTAATTATTAAAAGCAACCGAAAAATTCAGAATATGTTATCAGTGTGATATGATCTTTGCATTAAAGCTTTCGAAATAAATAATCCAAACTAAACTTGGCCTTAATTAACGCTGTTTAAATTGTTTCGCACACATATAGCATTTAAATGTACACATGACCGGTATCTGGCAGTATGAAGCAACAAAAAAATACTCATTACCGTCTTTAGTTCCCGGAGCTAAAAGTCCAGATCTTAGCAGAAACCAGAAGTTTTTTGTAGTTCTGTGCATAACCCTTGACAAAAAACAATGATCTATAAATAATTTTAATGGAACCGTACACAAGTCTTTCTTATCTTGTTTTTTTGTTTTGTTTGGTGTTTGTTTTTTTTTATGGGGGGGTGGGTCATATTGATTTGGTTCAACAACGTTTTTTGTTAATGTCTTGTTTTCAGGGAAAAAATATCATTGTATGAGACCACGTCAGTGCATCAAAAGTATCGAATAATGAGGTATAACAAATGATTGACTTCTTGGCAGGGTTGGGCGGGAAATATAAAAGGTGGGAAATACCGGCGGTAATTACCGGTAAATACCGTCCGGGAAATAAGAGGCCGTGCGGTAAATATGGCAAAAAGGGGGAAATAAGATTAAAACATCAATTTTGACAACTTTTTCTTCATTTTAATGAGAAGATATTGCTAGAGAACTGTCTACATGACTAAACTAATCTAAATATTCACTCATTTTTAAAATGTACCCCTACATTTGATATATTTTGAAATTTCATATTGGCTCCAAGTTAATAACCAGGACCATGTCAATTATCTGCATTCTTTCCTTTTTCTTTTCTTTCTCTTTGGAAAGTTTTCAGAGTGTATGCATGAAAAAAAAAATCTTTTGTTAACTTGTAAATGTAATGTAGTCTATAGTTTTACACTGGCCTCATGTTACGTGTGTGGGATTATGGTGGAATTGAATAGAACTGCCAATTGCCAATATTCCAGGGAAAAAAATACATGGGGGCTGCGGGCGATTTAGCCCCCGAAATGGCCAAAAGAGCCCCCGAAAATTACCATAGGGTCAATACAAAAGAATATCTGGAAAGCACTGAAACGGCGAAAAGTAGCCCCCGAAAAGAAAATTGTATTTTTTTCCCTGCAATATTCATAGTGGACTGACTGATACTGTATTTAGATAATAAATTTACCCTGAAGAAAAAAACAGAAGAAAATTCCAAGATGCTTGGTTGTAACCAGTAGAGTGCAAATGATTGTCATCCTAGCAGAGACATCAGTGCAATCAAATTGTTAATAAATGTGATATTGATAGTAGTGATATCACAGTTCATTAGCATTATGGAACATATTGTAGCTTGTCTTGTTTGTAAAGGAAGTGGGATTATGTACAGACATACTGTATATGAATTTTAACATCTTTTTAGTGACTGATTTGTATGTTTTATGAATGGTCCTTACACAATAACACTGTTTTAGAATACAAACTATAGTGTAGGACCAGGTCCCAAGTGTAATTTCAAACATTGACAATTTGTAGAAGGTAATGGCCTCATGGGTGATGATCAACCAGAAGTAGAGTGACTTTCTTCCTTTTTCAGACCCTACATGCACAACACCAGTCATCTGTAGTGTATGGGTAGACTACATAGTACTTATACATGTAGGTTTCCTCTAAATAAAAGTATGACCTAAATCAGGGATTTTCAATTGTTATTGTTGAAGCGCCATATTTGTTACGGAGAATTTGTACTGCGCCACTATCCAACACGCGAAGTGAGTGGAGTGAGCGAAACATCAGAGTGTGGGGTCCTGAGGCCCACTTAAGGGCCCCTGGCGGTGGTCAAGGGGGTGGATCCCCCCGAAGCTTTATATGAGGCCTTTTAAGTGGCCCAGAATGGCTCTAATCAATGTAAACTACAGAAATACAAATTTGAACAAACTCCACAATTTTTTTTTTTTGTAGCGGCTTCCATGTGCCACTTTGGCAGGCCAATGCACCAAAAGTGGCATGCGCGCCACTAATTGAGAACCCCTGACCTAAATCGAACTCACAAATTGTGAATTGACAGTGGATAGATGGTGTACAGAAAGTGGACCAACATGATTACGCCATGGCAATGGTGCCCTTGTCCAACACGCTCCACCAGAATGTCAGATCGGGGTCTGTCACTTTGGGGGAAACCCAACAGACTGAGGGTCCTTTACACAAAGCGTCCTACAGACAGATTTTCCATTAATGGGCAAGGGTCTGATAGACTGATTATCAAAAAGGGTCTGGTAGACCAACTTTCAAAAAGGGTCCGATAGACCAATTAGCGGAAAGGGTCTCATAGACAGAGGGTCCGATAGATCGATAATCAAAAAGGATCCAATCGGTCTATCAGAACCTTTTTGATAATTAGTCTATCAGACCCTTGATCTACTGGACCCTCAATTTATCAGACCCTTTATTGAAAGTTGGTCTACCAGATCATTTTTTTATTTTGGTCTCTCAGACCCTCAGTCTATCGGACCCTTGGTCTATTGGATGGTCTGGACCCGCAATATTGATCCCTCAATCTATCCGACTATACTTGCCACTTTTGCCTACGTAGACTGGGGCCACATCTTACAAATTACTCCCCATGTCTGTATCCCCATGCCCATTCTCATGTCCATATCTACACCTTGTACATACTCTGCTGGCCTTTAAAAGCCCTTGCTAATAACCAGTGTCCATTACCAAAATTCAAGGTGAAGTTTTTCTCAAATTTGAATGCTTGAAAGTGAACTTGTTTGTGAAATGGGTCTAGTATCCAAACACTGAATGATAGGTCTAGTCGGTCTAGCCCACTGGTCTTGTCCAGGACAATGGCAGGATTTGATGGCATTATGATAAAGGAAGGGGGTGCTACTACAGGCTCATCGGGTAGTGAGCCAGAGCCAGGATAGGCTAATATAACTGAATCTGGTTTCATAAAAACAACAGATAATCAAAATTAATTAATTGACAAACTCTAAAATAAATAAACCTGTCCAAAAACACCACTGAAAGAACATGATACTATTAACCTCTTGGATCCCAGTACTATCATAAAGTAATCATCCCACCCGTATTGTAGCGTATTTCATATTTCCCAGTATTTCCCGGTAAAAAGGCGGTAAATACCGGTATTTCCCAGTATTTCCCACCCGTCCGGGAAATAAGGCAACCGTCCGGGAAATATGCCAACCCTGCTTCTTGGAAAGTTGTGCACCAACAGTACCCTTTGGCATTTTATGTGGGTGAACCAATGTATCATCTGCACAAGAAGTTTGAAGAAGATGTGCTATCATGGCTGCACATAGGAAACATACAGTCAGAAACAATGGAAATGGGACACTGCTGTATTTAGCATTTCTCTGTACGAAAGTTGGTTGACATGAGTACATTCAGTAAAGTGAACATTCTTATTGAGGTAATTCTAAGCTTGAGTTTGGGTAAACAACTTTCAGGAAGTTAATATTTAACAATAACATTCTACAATATGTAGAAAATAAGGTCAGGTGCACCTGTTCAGGAAGTTAATATTTAATCCAGCCAGGTGTAAATCTTGCCAGTAGAACATTCTTCTTGGTCCATTTCCAAGCTTGAATTTGGGTCAGCCTTTGTTTAGGAAGTTAATATCTAATCAACCCAGGTGCAAATTTGGCAGGTTTTAAATTCTTCTTGGTACATTTCTAAGCTTTGCATGAACTTTGAGGTAAACAACAACACATATTTAATAACCTTCTTCAAAACATTCTTTACTGATACGCAGAAATTAGCACAGGCTCCAATCTTGCCATTTTAATTTTTCCTTATTAATAGTGGATATTCATGTTTTGTGTGCACTTTGAGGTGAAATGCTACTGTCTTTCAGGAAATTCATTTACTAAATATGCAGAAATTAGCTCTGGTATCAATTTGCAAGCTCAGAATTACTGTATAGTGGTAATTAATTTTATACAATTTGGGGTATCAATAAAAAACTGTTCAGTAAAGCCTACATATACATACCGTATATTTATGGCACACCTGTAAAATAACAACACTATGTACAACCATTTCAAAGTTCTTTAATTTACCCATTTAGGAGGTCCAGTATCTCAGACAGTTCTGCATAGTGACCCTTCTCTACCATTCGGTCAGCTTCATCAATTACCAGACATTGGATATCGGGAAGACCTGCAAGGTGAGGTTCTCCCTGCAAAGAAACAGGAATCAATAAAGTGATGAAACAAGTATTTTCTCTATTTCTTTTTCTTCTTTGGGGATTTTGTTCTTTATTTATTTTTTTTGTACTGCAAAATTGCACAAATTTTGTGGAGTGGGTACATAAGTCTCTAGCCCACTGTCTTTCCAAATTGACTAAATTCATAAATTCATTATGGCAAGATGAAAGTTTCTCACTGTCATTCATAGGTAGTGTGTGGTCATAATGACTCTATGAATCCACAGATGTTTGAAGACTGGATAGGACTTTTAGTTAGGCATTTGAGATTAATCGTTCTGAGGCCTTCAACTCTGCTTGGTTGAAAAAGAAGAATATTCTACAAAAAAGTAGGATTTAATCCACCAAAGTAGGAAGAGTGAACGATATGTTTGAGTACTGTTTGGGGAATTAACCCTGAAAAAAATGGAAACATGTGGAATGGAAAAAATTCTAAGATTGGCAAAAAAGCGGAAATGCGCGGAAACAAATTTTCTTTCACAAACAGGCGATAATGTTAGTTACATTACTCTCAGCAACAACCTGTAAAGACTACTCAACTTAAAACAAAATATCAAACCTATTGCAAAAGGGTTTTTTGACAGAAAGTAGGAAATTAAGAATTTTTAGGGGGAGGGGAATTAGTCCTCTTCACAAAAAAGTAGGGAAAAGTGGGAAAAGTTGAAGGCCTGAACTGTTGTTAAAGTGGAAGACTGCATGGATAGGTTTATTAAATTTATTCAACAACAAAATTAAATACCTTCAGGTGTACATTCTGATGTGCATCTAGTGCACACATAAAATTAAAAACATTGCTATCATTGCAATTTGGTCACAATGACCTTTATCTGCATGTGCAAATTGCATGATTCCCCTCCCTTCCACCTCCCAACCCCTCAGAACTAATTTAGTCCACTTCCTCACCAGTGAATACAGTTCCCACAGTCTTCCAGGGGTGCCAACGATAATGTCAGGCTTCTTTTTCAGAACACGTTTCTGCTTCTCTGCTGACATTCCACCAACAACAACCGCAACCTGAAACATTTTTACAAATCAACAATGAGAAGTTAGGCATGCTGTGTGAGCGAGTTTTTAAAAAATCCAATCAGAAAGAAAGGGTTATCAAACAAATTAATTTCCTGCATAACAGGGTATACAATATCATTGCTACTTTTCCATGTCTTATTTTAGTTTGATTCAGTTATATGTCTGATAGACACTGCATCCTCACTTGATCTGATAAACAATGATGTACTGTATAATGTACAGATCATAGGTCATCAAAATTAAGCCATTTTCTGGAAAGTTTTTGATGTAATCAGTAAACATCAGTGAGTTTTAAAGGAACATTTCCATCAACAGTCCCTTACAGTCAAATCTGGGTTGTGCAAATATAAAGACGAAACATGTTTTACACTGTGCTATGCCTACTGCACAGACAATACACAATATTTTGGAACTCGCATTGGTACCACACTCATATGCTTATTAATTCATTTTCCTTGTTTACTGTACATAAGGATTAAGGTATAGGTTTACGGCTTAGTGCATAAAGAGTTAAATCAGCACCTTAAGGCACTCTCTCACGACTTTACCTTCCCTGATCATCAGACCATATCATGCCTGCAAAGGTGTGCTCCACCTCCACTCCCTGGAGGGCATTCCTAGCCCAGCTGCCACTACGGCACTCAAGCTAATTTTCCTCGAACAACATATTGTCTAAATTTACTGTTATGTTGTTTCTAATGCGAACAAGAGTGTCGCTGGGGCGAGCACCTAATACGCCCGCCTGTAATGCGGAAAATGAAAACATGTCACTGTGACCTTGACCTTTGACTTTTTGACCTCAAAATCAATAGGCTTCCTGGGATCCATGCTAGTATCATACACACCAAATTATATGAGCCTAGTTTAAGTTAAACTGAAGTTATCACACTTACAAGGACTTCACAAGGGTAAGATGAAAACATGTCACTGTGACCCTGACCTTTGACCTTTCGACCTCAAAATCAAAAAGCTTCCTGGGATCCATGCTAGTATCATACACACCAAATTATATGAGGCTAGGTTAAGGTAAACTGAAGTTATCGCGTTTACAAGGAAAAGTTAACGGACGGACAGACGGACACCGAGCGTGATACCATAATACGTCCCTTAGCCGGGCGTATAAAAAGAAAAAAGTTACATTCAATCAATTCAAATTCAAATCGATATTTACCTTAACATCAGTCAGTTTAGCAGCAGCCACCAGATGATTCTTGACTTGTACAGCCAGCTCCCTTGTGGGGGTCAACACCAATCCAAACAGATTGTTGCCCTGGCCACGCCCACGACCTGCAACATCAACCAATGGCAGGCCAGCCTTCTCCCAAGCCACATCGTCAATGTTGTCAATCACTTTGACGCAGCCAATCCTAGCTTTAGAACCATCATGGTCTTTATTGGTGTCTTCTCCGTCCTCCTCCTCCTCCTCCTCCTCCTCCTCCTCATCATCATCATCCTCCTCATCTTCCTCAACTTTCTCCTTCTCCTCTTCCTCCTCCTCTTTCTTCTCCACATGATTATCCTCATTATCATCACCATTAGTCCTCTCTCCATCTGCATCTGATTTATCCATTTCATTGTCACTCTGTGCAATTTTGTTTCTCACCATTTCACTGTTATCTGGTGAAAGTGTTCTAGTCGTTGCTGCTACTCTGTGCTGGAGAACACCGTGAATCAAAGGAATGCCGAATGCCAGGGTCTTGCCACTACCCTATCAAATAAAACAAACACACATAAGGTCACAAGCATCATGTATAAGTGTATACAGGATGTGCCTTCAGATCTAAAGTATACTGTACTCAAATATTACCTTTTTTGATTCATGATCAACCATAAATGTAGTAATTCAACTACAAGTGACAAACTTTTACAAGAATAAGATAGTTTGCTGTTATCAAAGTGCCAGTGGATGAAATTTACCCCAAAATTTACAATTTAGATGACTTTATTTCTGAAAGTATCTGGGATTGTGAATTATGATAAAAATATGACACATGTACCATGTCATTACAGTGACTTATTCTATCATGAAATTATGTATGTGGAAAAAGGATATGATTGTTACACGTTGGACAAAGCTTTTCTAATTTTTAATGGGTTTAAATAGCTAAAAGTTATGAATTGTTAAGTCACTGAAGTAAGGGTGGAATATCCCCACATGTAGCTAAAAATGTAAATTTTTTAAGGTGAAAATGCAATGTTTTCTCACCCCTGGGAGGGGGAAATGGATGAATGTCACTGACAGATTTGATATTATATTTCAGATTTACACACTTACGTTTGAGGTGTTTTCTAACTTTAAAACTCGAAGTATCTCGTTTGGGTGACCATACCATAATTTTCATAGATCTTTCTCAAAGTATGGTACTGTCATGAAAGAAATCAGAAAACAGCATTTAGCCTACTGAAAATTGTTTAAACAAATGAGATAATTTTTATTTTCAGGGAGTAGATATCACTATGTTCACTTCTTATGGTAACAAAATTAAAGGCCCCCAACTTTCCTATATTTTATCAATTTTTCAAAAATAGAAATGTTTCAAAGCGTGTGAATTTCACAGCATTAAAAGATGATGTAGGTGTATCTAAAAAATAAAATACAAGAAATTTCACTTTTCATCATTTACCAAAACTACACAATGCCTTTAAGAATGCAATTGGACAAAACTGAAAAAAAAAAATCATAAATAAATCACAAAAAAATGCCTCACTGTTTCTGCCGCTCCAACAATGTCCTTGCCCTGGTCAATAGCTGGCGGTATACAGGCTTTCTGGATAGGCGTGGGTTGATGGAAACCCATGGCTTGTAGGGACTCCAACACCACATGGGGGATGGTCAGTGTGTCCCAAGGTGACATTTTTACTTCCGATGGCATTGCTAAAATCAGTGATAAGGGGAAAAATAATGAATGCAACAGTGTTAGAAATACAGACAGGGCAAATTCAGGTTTGATATTTGTAATTCCCAGTTTTGTTTTGTTTGGGTTTTTTTTTTTTGGGGGGGGGGGCAATGTAATGAACATTACCCATATTTATGATACAATACAAAATTCAATGTGTACATTGAAACTACATGTATATAAATTATGAAGTTAAATTTGTGTTCATACAAGTTAAATCCCACAAATCAAAATTATTCACACCATAAGTTATTCCAGCATTCAACAAAACAGAATTTTAGTTTCAAACTAATACACAAAATTCAAATATTAAAGCATATTCTAACATCCTAAACATGTACAGATAGGAGGGTATTGTAATGTTTCCAATATGAAATATACAGTGGAGTCTCATAAAGAACACTGCTGAAATACAGTCACAAAATCCCATTATAACAAACACAGTTTTCTGATCCCAAAATCAAAATTTACTTTTCATTTCTTTGTTTTGGTCACCGTGATAATATTTAATTTTTAGGGGATATAACAAAGACTTATCTTCCTAAGCTTTCTGGTCCCACAGAGTATATTACAACAAAGTTTACTGTACTGTAAACGTGGAATATTTCGTGGTGTGGAAATTTTTTAGCATTTCGCGAATGCTGATAATAGCACAAAAATAAAAACACAAAAATGTTTTCTTGCAAGGCTTATCAATTGATTTTTGCACCCTTTCAGTGTCTTTCATATTTGTCCTGTGTGTACATGCATGCCTGACTGCAGATCTCTTCATTGTGCCGCTTCTGGTTACTTTCTCTGTATTTCGGATCTCCGCAAAATTAAAAACACACAAAATATAACCAAACTCTGCAAGTGCGAAAAATTAATCACACGAAAATTTCCACTTTTACAGTATTTTAGCACTAAATATTTTGGATAATCTAACATATTCATCTTGGTTTCTTATTGTTCAGTCTTTATAATAAACCCATACATACATGTACCATCAAGTTTATCTTTATCCTCTTCCGTCATATCCTCCTGGACTACCACCACATTCTCCTCTTTGTCCTTTTCATCATCCTCTACATCACTTCTCCTCCTTTTGCTGCTGCTCTTCCGCCTCATCTCTTGAAGATATTCCTTGCCAGATTTCCTCTTTCGACTTTCCTTTGGTGATTTAGCCTCCATCAGTACAGGAGTGCCTGGGTTTGTGTCCTTCCCTTCCTCATACGTTTCAACAGGGAGATGTTTCCTCTTTTTATTGCTTTGAGTCTTTGAAGATCTTCCATCACCAGAATTACTAGTTGCTTGGGTTAGCTTTGTCTTTCCATCATCATCAAAAGAACTTTTTGTCCTTTGGGCTTTCCTTTTAGCTTTTTTACCTTCTTTGTGGATATCCCTTAGAATATTTTTTCCTCTGTCAGACACATTGCTACCAGTCAGTTTTTGTTGTTTCTGTTGAATAAAAGCAGGCAGAAATGAGGAGTAGATGGTGTGAATGACAAAATGCACATTTACATTCACATCATTCAAATTGGGAGTAAAAATATAAAATTTTACATTTAGGCCCTACCCCTCCCAAAAATGAATACATCACACTTAGCCCAAGAATATTATTGAATTATCATAAATTATCATAACATATAAACATTAAATCATAACCACTGGTTCATTGGGAATGCCAACAAATAATTTACTCCATCTCTGGACATTTATGCCTCAACTCAAAATTCGCCGATTTGACTGGTCATATTCTCGAAGTGTAGGTACAGTATATCTACTGTATGTGATGTGGTTCTGACCCCGATTTCCAGCCCTAAAATTACAATGTAAATATGTGCTCCGATGCTTATCAATATACAACACATATCTTTTTTGACAATCCTCTGTTACAGTACATCAAGACTTCATTTCTGCCCATTCCAAAGCCTCATTTATATTAGCGCGCTTGTCGGTCATTCCAATGACCCCCTTTTTTTGCTCGTTGGCCATTCTGAAGACCACTTTTTTTTGGCAGGGAGGACTCTAAGCTGACAATCTCAACTTCTGCTAGACCTGGGTTAAAATTGCACAACGTATTTGCCAACATCTGTCCATTTTAACTTCAATGTTTGACATCATTAAATATGACAACACTTGGTCGGCACACGTTCTGGAAATTTTGCATTAATTGTAGGTCCTACTAGATACCTTTATCATTTTAAAGCAAGAGCGGTGCTAGACCGAAAGCTTCAGCCTGTGTATCGCGTCCGGTCATTTTTCAGAGGTTTTATCGGACGATTTGGACAGATATTTTACACGTACCTAGTATCTAGAGACGAGATACATGTACTAGGTAAAATGTCTGTCCAAATCGTCCGATAAAACCTCTGAAAAACGACTGGACGCGATACACAGGCCGAAGCTTTCAGTCTAGAGCATTGTACATGTATGCCAGGGCGAAAACTTTTACAGGGACATAAATGTCAAAGAGACTGAACTCCATGAATTAGATCCTACACAGCAAAAACTCCCATAATTTTCTGATTTTTGAAAATTTTAGGGAAGCAACCACCCTGACCCCTCCCCCCCCCCAAAAAAAATGTGGCACCGCCCATTTGAGAAATTTAACAGTGTACTGACCTTGTGTTTCCCTATCGAGAGACGTTAAAGTTAACATTTCAGTCAAAATTGAGGCTTCCCCTAACCCGATGTGATTCAATTTCAAATATTTGACTGATGTTGCTGGCAGATATGTTGTGCAATTGAGGCCATATT
>JZLH01S0046815.1:705-10705 GCA_001188425.1 Eucidaris tribuloides
AAGAGAGAGATGCCAAGGAAATCTGGAAATCCCGATGATCAATCGATACGATATATAGTTCGCCCGCCAGATTTTTATTTTGAATCCATGCTCGCGCCGAAGAAATGATGTCGATCAATAATGATATGTTGCATTTCTAAGGTTGGTTTTTAAGGAAGAAACATACCTTCGGTAGGGAAAAAGTCGATTATGATAGCGATCCGACTACAAGAAAAACATAGGTTCGTAAATGGGAAAATATGGTTAAGTTAGGTGTGATGGAGCGGAAAAAGCTGGTGTCCATTATAAGGGAGGAATACCATGCGGCGTAGGGGAAATCTAAAGTTTTAGTGGCAGCCCACTGGTGTAGGCTAAAGGATTTGTGAAAACTTTTTCTCACACAACCATAAATGTGTTTGGGAGACTATCATGTCGGGATCGAGTCGTATGAATCAACAAGGTGCACTTTGCGGGAAAGAGTGCGCAGATCGAGAGCAGTTGCTATACGACGATTGAAGCACGTTGCACCTCTCACGGCTATATGCTCCGCCACTGGCAATGATGGGCGGGTGCAACGTTTTAGCAGGTTTTAAGTTTTTGTAATCCAAGTTAGACCAAGTTTTTTCATAATGTAATTCAAATTTATAGGATGTTTTATCCTCTGCGGGGTTTTCTCATTCTTATCGGAGTAATGAATGAGACTATTTGTCTTTCACACACGGTTGTTTCACATGAAATATCGAAGTAAAATAGCAAGCTTGCATATAACGGACACGCTACATTACGTCTTCGTTGCTAACTGAACATCTAAGGACCACAATGAATCAGGCTTCAAGACTGCAAACTTTACTGTGCTTACAAAAGAATCCTATTATTGAAATCTGAATATCATTAAGAAAGAGCGGCTCTGTAGGTCGCAAGTCAGTTTAGCACATAGGCCTATAAGCCTACTTTCACAGCACAAATTTAAATCAGTGGTAAAAATAATCCACCGACGGGCCCGTGAGTCGGCGTGATGGGCATATATCAGTGCAGCGAGTCCAGGATTATCTCATGGCCGGAGGGGCACATCAAAGTTCCACCATTAGCGACCTTGAAAAATAAGTGTGGAAATGTGCCCTGAAGCGGAGCAAAGTCTCTCTTGCGGCCCGGGGGGTCACAGCGCCCGCCTAAGAGGGCCCTGAGAAAGCTACGGGCATCTGATGCTCTCTTGCGGCAAATCTGAAAGCTATTACTTTGGAATCAATTTTATACACAACAAATTAATAACAGTTTCAGTTGAGAAATAATAGGTAAAATCTTCAGTGGGAGTGGCAATATTTCTGATTACTCAATGATGTCAATGAAATAACGGCGCCTGACATAATGCAAGAATAAGGTAGTTTATAGAAATATTTCGGACAGGGGCGAGCTTGAGCGAGGGAAGGGGAGGGTGATGGGAGGAGGGTGTCCCCCTCCCACGCGGTGAGAGCTTTTTTGGCATTTTGATGCTGTTCAATCGTGGCAATTTGGTGCATGTTTTGGGGATTTTATCAAACTATAAAAACAGTCCTAACTGATCTAAGATAAGAGTACCCGGTATATATGCTGTAGGATATTTCCAACAGGAGCTAAGCGAAACGAGCGAAGAGGGGAGGCGTGTGCCCCGCCCCCACCAACGAACCAGCCGTGAGAGCTTTTTGCATTTGATACTGTTAATCGTGCAACTTGGTGGTGCATGTTTTGGGTAGAAACTTATTTATCAACTAAAAAACGTCCCTAATGATTAAATAAAGTAGATATAATTGCTATAAAATAATTTCACTAAAGGAGCTAAGCAAAACGAGGCAGAGGAAGGGAACGGTGGAGGGAGTGTCGCCCCGTCCCAAACCGTGAGAGCTTTTTGACCATTGTGATGCTGTTAATTCGTGGCAATTTGGTGGCATGTTTTGGGGTATTTTTATACACTAAAAAACATCCATACTGATTAAGATAAAAGTAGTATTGCTGTAGAATATCTGTCAATAGGAGCTAGCGAAAACGAGCGAGAGGGGGATGGTGTGGCGGGTGTGCCCACCCCTCGCCACGCGTGAGCAGCTTTTGCATATTTTGGATACTGTTAAATGCCGTAGGGCAATTTTGTTGAGCATATTACTGGGGATTTTTATCAACTTAAAACAGTCCTAGAGGGCTGATTAAGAATACAAAGTAAGTATATTGGTCATGCAGATATTTCAACAGGAGCTAGGGGAAACGAGCGCCAAGGGGGAAGGGTCGGTAGGGAAGGGGCCACCGTGGAGAAGCTTGTTTTGGGCTTAGTGATGTCTAGTTAATCCGTGCAATTTGGTGGCAGATGTTTTGAGGGGTTTTTAGTCAAACTAAAATAAAAGTCCTAGCTGACTTAAAGATAACCAGTATACACATGGCCGGACGAATATGTAACTTTCTGTAGAGGTATATTCAATAAGAGCTTATGTGAAACGAAAGCGGAGGAGGGAGGGTGATCAGGGAGGGGGTCCCCTCGCCACGGCTGCGAGAGGCTTATTTGCAATATGTGATGGCTGAGTTAATGACGTGGCAATTTTGGTGCAATGTTTTTTTGGGGGTTTATCAACTAAAAATCCTACTGGTTAAGATAAAGTAGTATTGAGGCTTTATGTAGTAATATATGCTAAGATGAGAACCGAGCCGGAGGAGGGGAGGGTGTGTGGAGGGCGGTCGCCGGTTTTCTGTCCGTAATCGTCACACCAACGGGTGAGAGCTTTTTGCAATTTTGATGCTGGTTTAATCGTGCAATTTGGTGCATGTTTTTGGCATATTTTATCGACCTCAATAGTCATATACTGATTAAGATGAAGGCGTAGTATATTGCTAGTAAGACAGGAAACAAAAACTAGAAGACGAAAATCAAAGAAGAAAAAACACGCGACAAAATTGCATTCATACCCACTGCCAATAGAAGACAGCTCAGGGCCAAACAGACATTGTTCTGCCCCCCCCCTCCAAAAAAAAAATGAAAAAGTGAAAAATGGATGTTTTAAAAAGCACAGCAAGCGCTTACAAAACCATTTAATGTGACACGCAATGTATCAATTTTGCGGCGCCTTTCGATTACCCCGAATTGCTACGCGCTAACAGGTTACCAATGTTTGGCGCGAAAAAAGGTTGAAATTTTATATACCACTCATGGACCACGAGTCGACATGGAAGCAATAGTGGGGCCAAACATATTACTTTGCGCCCCCACAACGCCAAAAAAAACCTGACAATTGAAAAAAATGTATGTCTAAAAAAAGCAGCACGAAGAGCACTACAACAACGCACTAAAATGTTTGCAGCAGCGGAGCGCGCACGAAAATCTTTGACATTTTTCTTTTAATTTTTACTCCGCCCATGAAAATAATTGGGGCCAAACATATTGGGTTTGGAATATCGCTGCCCTCCTGAAAAAAATCTGAACAAATTGAGAATGGTAAGCGTTTTAAAAAGCAGCACATAAGGCAGCTACAAAACTACTAAATTGCAGCAATGCGTTTAATATATTGGCGCGCGGGAGCGCGCCACGAAATTTACAGAGACATGTTTTCTTATTTTGCCCTCCCCCATGCACACAATATTGGGGGCCGATCCAAGAATAAATTGTTCTGTCCCCCCGATGCAAATTGAAAAAAATGAAGTTTTAAAAGCGCATAAAAAGCACTACCAAAAACCATAAAATGACACAATATTCAATATTTGGCGCAGCGCTTTTGTTCCGCGAAATGCTCAAGGCCTACAATTAACAATTTTGGCGGCGAATAAAAGGTTGAAATTTTATAAACCACGTCTAGCAGGGAGGAGAAATGCGGAGTAGGGCCCAGATGAAGGATCAGCTGGGAGGCAGAACATATTACTGTTGCGCACCCCGCCCCAAAAAAAAAACACCTGACAAATTTGAAAAAAATGGTAATGCGTCTAAAAGCTAGCACAAGGCACATACCACAAACCACTAAAATTTATTGCGCGCAGGAGTGGCGCACCAGCGCGAAAATTTTGACAATTTTTTCTTCAATTTTACTGCCACCCATGAAAATATGTGGGGCAACATAAAACATATTTGGTTATGAGCATTCCTCCCTCCAAAAAATCAGAGACAATTGAGAAATGGGTAACGTTTAAAAAGCAGACACAAGGCAGCATACAAAACTAGCTAAAATTGCAGCAATTTTAATATATTGCAGCGGGCGAGCGCGCCGAAATTCAAGAGACTATTTTTCTTAATTTTTGCCGCTCACCCCCCCCAATGAAAATAATTGGGCCAAAAATAATTGTTGCTGTCCCAAGCCCCCATGCAAATGTGAAAAAAAATGAATGTTTAAAAAGGGCGCATAAAGCACTACAAAACCATGAAAACTGACAATATTCAATTTTTAGGCGGCGCTTTTACACCCAACTTGCTAACCGATAGTGCGCGCCTAAGGCATGCAGACTTTTGCGCGCGCGAGCGCGGCGAAAGGATTTTGAAATTTTATTTTATTCGACCACCCGAATGAAGAATAGTGGGTGAGCAAAACATATTAATTTTTGCGCCCCCCTCAAAAAAAAAAAAAGCACCTGACAAAATTGAAGAATGGCATGTTTACAAAAAAGCAGAACAAGGCAATACGCCAACCACGCGGGAAGATTGCTACAATGTACAGAATAGTTAATCGGCGCGCCCGACACGCGGCCGAAAATTCTTGACATTTCTCGTTTAATGATATTTGCCTTGCCACGCCCACCACAATGCAAAATATTGGAGGCAGACAACACACACATTTTGCCCCCTCACCAAAGGAAAAGAAAAAGAGAAAAGGAAAAGATCGCTGCCATGATGCAGATCTTTCTGTTTGCATTCTTGTTTTTTTCTTCGGCGCTTTGTCTTCCTTCTTACCTCTCATATTTCTTACTTGTCCCATCTTTCCTTCTTCTTTCCCTCTTTTTTCCTTCTTCTTTTCCCTCTTTTTTCTTAACTTCTTGTCCCTCGTTCTGTCTTCTTGTCCACGCCTCTTCTTTGCTTACTTCCCTCTTATTTTTCTCTCCCTTTTTTTTTGGCGGGGGGGGGGCACCGTGCCCCCTGTGGCGCCGCCCCTGAGTCCTTCGCAATAGATAGTGGTTAAGTGTCTACCTCACGTATCTAAAAGGTGTGAGCCGAGGGTTTGAGACCCGGATAATTCCAAAAGACTTTTATTTTAGTGGTGGCATTCCTGCGCTATTTGCAGCCTTATGAAAGGTGCTCATGTAGGTGTGCATGGCATGTTGGTCTGGCGGCCACCTTTAACACTTCCAACAATGTTAGCCTGATGTTGGCATCCTGTGCGATAATTGTACAATTAAATTGAACAATTCGGTATATAATTGACATTTTCGTTACCAAAGAGGCGCTAGGCTTACTTTTTGGTGATTGGGGCGACGGCCGAGAGGCTGCACAATCTTGGGAAGGCTGCCCGCGGTAGTCTACAGGCAATAATACCCTTGTCGGCGTCGTGCTTAAACCAAATGCAGGGTCTGAAGGACAAATCTGTGCTGCAGGACTACTGTCTTCCGAATAGAGACCAGAGAGGACCTGATGGTATGAGCGATGCGTGACACGTAAACACACTAATGTAATTATGAACACCTAGGGCCCCGCCCCCCCCCGGGGGGAAGGATGGAAACATAAAATGGGGGAGGGTACATCTTAACGGAGGGATGTGCGCCAAAAAGTGAAGTCAATCAGGCGTTGAGAAGCAAGAATAAAAAGGTGGTACAAGTGAATTTCGTTTTGGCATTAGCCAGGGGCGACTCGCATATAGGCTACCTGGCGGGGGCGAGGAGGGGCGGGTAGCCACGTGCACTCACCAGTGCACCCCAGCCTAGACGCCCACTTAGTTCTATAATTCAACTTTGGGATACAGGAAAAGAATTATAGTGTGCTTATGTATTCATCCTCCCTAATAATTTTGCGGGCGGGTGGTGTGGCGCATAGGTCAGATAGGAAGCGCCGAGAATTGCCTGATGATCGTATTGAAAATTTACGAAAAATCGATTAGCGTTTGTGTTTTGATTGAGACTTTGACCGTGTGTAGAGCTGCGGTAATGGAAGAAAGTGGGGCGAATTACTGTAATTTATATTATTCTTAGACATGCTTCGATCAGAGGACTAGAGTCCTGAAGGGCTTAATATTGTGCTATGAACGTAAAAAATATGAACTTTCTGAGAGTGATTCTGATGAATTTTTATGATGAGCAACTGAGGAAGGTTTACCGCAAGCCACGAGCCCAGGAAGGTAATCACTGACTGAACATTTATGTATTCAGTCCTCATGGCCCTTAATTTTGATGTAGAGGTTTGAGTGAAAAATAAGATGACGTGTATACGTTCTGACATGAATGAATGTTAATTGTATATTATATTATATTATAGTTATAATAGAGTGAATGAAGATGAGTCTGAAAGTGAACGAACCCGGAGTTTTTGGCTTTGAAAAATATTTACTGTGCTTAATTCAACATCATTCACTGTCAATCCGTCAAAGAAACTTGGTAATCTGCCTGGGTTTCGCATGTTCGGCGGTCAACAGGTAGGTACGCGCCACGCAAGCAGCGAGAGGGCGTTTGTCTAATGGTTCGATTCGGCTATGGAGAAATGCGACTAGTTCGGCGGCAAATTTGACTCCGATCGCCTTATGGGCAAGGTGTTCTTCTGCAAAGCTATATTGTGTTGTATACCCTCACCCTACGTATCAGATTTTAACGATTAAATGCATTGAAAACACGATCAAAGATTAAGCACGGAACACTTGGTTTGTTTTCAAAGCGACGGAAAAGTCAATTTAATCAGCGATAATTGTCCGGGTATGTACCAAAATGTGGGCATATTTGTCGGCTGTTCCATGAATTTATTACCGTAGATAAATGAAGAGTGCACACGCTGATGCAAACTATAATATCATGGGAAAGGAAGAGACTCCTTGAAGCTGTATTATTTTGTAGGCATTTTACGCGCATATCAAGTTGGCGGAAACAAAGCGATATCGCTTGCGGCGAACAGGCCATGCACGAAGCCCTCCTCCGTTGGCCGAAAAGAAATGATTTCCTCAGCCATGAATCGCCGTGTGGCTGTGGCAGAGGATTTCGCGCAAAGCGTTGCAATCTTGCTATGCAAACTCACGCGCGGCGCCTAGTCCGCGTGTGTAAAGTCTTCAACGGGGAGTCGGGCCCGTGTCGTATAACATCATTCTTACTAAGTCGGGCGACGGAACCAAATTACTTTTTATTGATTAATACAGTTAATCATGAATTCGGGACGTTGGAAAGTTTAATTTCAAACTTAGCTATTCGTTCCATGTCGCATAAAAGTTTGATTCATTTTGAATGGGAAAACTGCAATATTTGTTTGTTCCATATGTTTTGTTTCATCATTTCCTTGTTTGATTTCCTCATATTGTTTTGTATACATAGAAACATAAAATACTTGACAAATGAATTTTATTGGCCTATGATTTAAAAACGTTAGAATGGAGACATTTGATTTGTCGCACGTCATAAAGTTGTATTTATATAAATTGTGTCTAGTCCTACTATCTATTTTTTTTTTTATTTGCCGGGGTTTTAGATTTGTGAAGTTTGTTTAGTTTTATTTAATTTATGATTATTCTGACTGGGAAAACTGCAAAAAATTTGTTTTTGGCCCCATAAATTTTGTTGTTGGGCCATTTCTTGTTGATTCTCATTTGTTTGTAAGCATTAGCAAACATCAATTTTTAATTATTTAAAATGTTAAATAACATTTTGATTGTCAATCTAATAAAGACCTTGTTCTATGCTCTTGAGTTTTTTTTCTTCTATACATTGTTTTAATGAAGATTTGAGAGTTTTTAGTTTTTATAATTCTAATTGATTTCATTTTATTTTCTCACTTTTACCAGGATAAACAGAAGACAGTCACAGAGTACTATGCAAAGAAGACCATTAGTGCAAACTAACTTGTAATAAAAATTATAAAATATAAAAAAGTTACCAAAGGCGCCCCGCCCCCTGGATCTTGACTGCGGAGTGGAGGCGCTGGCTGGACTGTCTTATGGATACAAAAAAGTTCCCCATCATACTCTCCAATGGCTAACCAAAATATAATCCACGATACAAGATGTTTCATGGATTCAGTGGTGTCCAAGACATTTTGTGAGAGGCCTCTCATTTGTACTGCCGCATCAACATCCACGATGAAACTCACGATTTTGGTCACACACGTAACAGAATAAGCTTGCCAGTAATCAATCTGAAGTCAAAATGAGGAGTCTCAAAAAATGCCAGAAATTTTAAGAGATTCTATGAGACATCCAAGTATGCCTGTAATCATGGCTATCTACAATCATCGATACAGCAGGGCGCAGAAGACGGGCAGGGTGGGATTCCCTCTCAACATCACAAAGCCCTCGTCTTTTCTTAATCTCCTAAACAAAAGTACAACACCCTAAAAGAAAGAAATCAATCAAATTGATACTTATTTCCTTCTATCATTCTTTATTTTTTTTTCAGACTGATGAATGTTTATTAACGAATACCAAGTGGATAAGGAATTAATTCACGACAATAAAACTTGATTTGATTTTTCTTGAAAATCATATTTTTTTATAATTCAATTCACATGTTCATATATTAAATTTCAAACCAAAAGGAGAAAGCCACATTTGATTAATGCTGACGAAATCGGCAGTTGAACGTGACCCCTTCCTCAAAATTTTTTCCGATTTATTTCGCGGACGCACTGAAAAATCGGACCTGTACTTATCCGGACAACCTGTGTTATGTTATGGCAATAACGCAAAGTCGCGCAGAGAAGAAAATACACGGAAACAAATACAAAATGACAATTGTCAATAACAAAGCTTGGCAGCCATTCACTTTGCAATGGGCATTTGGAAAATTGTGATTTATTGTCAGGAAAAAGGCGCATGTATTTGTCATAGATGTGAAAATTTTCTAAAGTTTTTTGTGTTCTTAATGAATGTCTCATACATTACTTGATCACGCCCAACTCGAGCTCGCACATTCGATACGCGTAGTCCCGGCAGCGTGACGCGCGTACCGGTATACAATAAGTGTCGCGGTAATACCATGCGTGGGCATAGAATATGCTTATCGCGAAGCGAAGCTGAGGAAAGATAGCGTATAAACATTCCGATTCGGCGCGAGGGAAGTGAGAGTTTGCCTGCATTGCGCTGAAACAAAAGTTGATTATTTGCTTTATATTTATTCCACATCGGAAACGTATTTAACGCAAGAAAACAAAAAACACCTTTCCACATAGTAAAATGACAAATTACTTAACAATAAACCTACTACAGTAGTAATAGAAGTAGTAGTAGTAGTAGTAGTAGAAGTAATAGTAGTAGAAGTAGTATAAATATCCACAAGATACTACTGTAATTAATTATCATTTTTGTAGAATTTCACCTTGAACAATTAACTTTATCAACAATGCTTGACTTGTCTTTTCGTCTTTGTAGACTTACTTGTAATCATTTTTCTTCTCGGGATCATGTTAATAAGTTTTTTGTAAAAACTTTTTTATGATTCCACCACATTTACATTTATTGATTAAAGCCCAATTTTAGTTTTGGGGATTTTTTTTTAAAGCTTATATGCCCCAAAGTCATAAACCTGCAATAATGGATTCTGAATGTCTTTAGTTTTTTTTATGAATTAATGAAAAATCTCGGGGGGGGGACCCCGAGATTTTCGGCTTTATTTTACATTATAACATCCAAAGGGTTAATGAGGCTTTAAGGGTATGTGAGTTAAACCTCATCTCAAAGAACAGACTCTGCTCTAATTTCTGGTCTTCCTTGATGTAATCCATGAACTTCTTCTCAGGCTGTTTTCATAACAGTACACCCTAAGAGCTCATCTTCATTTACTAATGTCGACGTTATCATCTCAGCCCGCTTTTCTACCATTTATTTCCCTTATCCTTGTCACTACCAAATACAGTAATTAGGCACCTCTGTTTTCCCATTTTTTCAGATGTTCTCATTCCAAT
>JZLH01S0046823.1:0-15438 GCA_001188425.1 Eucidaris tribuloides
TTTGGATGATAAACATTGAATATGTCATGAATAATAATTATGAATGAAGGCCATTAATTATGACTAGCAGAAGAGGCTCTGTGGAACTGCTCACCATGTCTCTGGAGATAAAATTAATGGTCTTAATTCATATTTGATCATACGTGCTGTTAAATTGGTTTACATTTGTGATAAAGATCAAATTAAACATACAAATTTATCAAACCTACACAAAAAAGAAATTCTAGCACATTAAAGTTCCAAGGCAGATCGGTATTTTGATCAGCATTCTCTGCCAATGAAGCCATGTTCGAGGAGGAAAAAATATCCTGTATCAAATAATAGTAATAAACAATAAAAGACAGGGCAGTGCTCTACTAAGTTGATGCTTGGAGGTACAGAACGTGTATATGATCCAATTCCAGATTGCGCAAAAATAAAAAAAGAGACAGGAAGCATGCGATGACGCTCACTTTAAATTTGGTCTGCAACAAAGGAAGAGACTTTTCCCCTGGAACCATAACACCCAGATGCACTACAGCTTCATATACTGCTGATCTGTTAGTGATTGTATTTTCAAAGGTCAGTTGTCTTCACGTAATCATACATACTGTGCAGGACAATGTCATATATTTTTATGACATTTCCTGAATCAAAAACACAGTATATTTGTAAAATGTACTTTTTGATATTCCTACGACCTGCACTTTAAAAATCTGAACCGAAATCATTACTCACTTGACAAACTGGACTTGTGAATTTTAACATTGTGCTTCAATTATAGCATACAGCCTTGTACAGATAACCTAGCAGAAGTTTCAAACAAAAGGAATTTGTTTGAAATTTGATTTGATTGATCAGTGTTGAATACATTGGCAGATCCAAACATTTTCAAACTCCCTTCCATCCAAATTGTCAAAGTTGCTTATGTGTCCAGGTTTTAGCCACATTTTTTAAACAGGGTGTCCAAATGTCAAAGTTAACAAAAATTGGGTATCCACATCCTTTTCACTCCCTTGCATAATACAGTAAATGTCAAAGTTTTATCATGGCTGAAATTCAGAAACAGGGTGCCCCGAAGACACTACGATAACCACTTGGCTAAAACCTATATCATTTGTAATATCTTTTTGACTGGGACTTCTCCCTTATACATTAGACTCCAGGTTACAGACGGTTCCCACAATAATTTATGCTGAAAGAACAAAAAAAAAAAAAAAAATCTGTGGAGCAGACCATGAAAAGCCAGTACTGTCATGGCCTAGTACTGTCTACAGGTTTGCTATTGTATGTCTTCCAACAATAATTATTGTGGGAACCTTCTAAACATACTTGAAAAGTTGAAGTCATGTTGTAAGTGAAAACCTCAGGACCATTTTCTTGTTTAAATTGTTTATTATTGTTATAATTATTTATTATTACTTTTTTGGGGGGGGGGTGGGGGAGAATCTTCAAATTTTCAAATACTTTTTTTCACCTGAAAATGTCTAGATCAGCCTATGGAACAAATATATGAACAGAAATACCTTTTTTAACCAAAAAAAAAAACTTAATGTCAAATTGAGCACAGTGATGCCAAATGTAATGTCATGCAGTAAGTTGGTACATAATGTTGTTAATATTGCAATTTGATGTGACAAAACACAAACTTGAGACCTTGTCTTCACAGATGCATGGTAAATTTTCATTTTGAATGATCAGACAAATTTCAAAATTTCATATTGCCCTTTCTCCTGGGTGTTGTGGGGGGGGGGGGGTAGGCAGTGTTCAAATTGCAATCTTGAAGGGGAAGGGGGAATCAATAACCAACAACAAAACTTAAACAATAATTGACTTTTTTTCTTTTCAAAAGGGTGAGGTGGTATCCAAAACCTTCCACCCCCTTGATCTGCCTACATTTTCAAACCTTCAGACCTCCATGCACTGTTGGGACTATAGTCTTTCTCAGACTATCAGCCCTGCAGTGAATCATTCAGGTGATAGGACCACAGCTATTTTGGGATTAAACAGCCAACATGTGATTGTGTGTTTCCCTGGACAGACAAGGTCACAACTAGGTTTTGAAATATGATCTTTCAATTAATTTTGGTTCCATGTATTTACTTATTAATTAATCAAATCATCCATTCATTTACTTATTGATTTATTTTTCAAAATGTATCTTTATTTATTTGTTTGATTATTTATTTAGTTATTTTTTTTCTTTTTTCTTTTTTTGGGGGGTGGGGGCAGTGGGGAGTGGGGTTTAATTTGAAGTTCAGGAATGTAGTTTATGCCCAACACACTAAAATGGTTTCATTTATCCATAATTTCTGTTTGATTTTACTACCTTCAAATCAGCAACATTTCCTCGGGAGTTTGCATAATTTCTTACTTCGATGGGAAACCAAAAGGTGGGGAAATGTGTTTTTGTACATGTGTCTGTGTGATTTTTGCATGAATATTGTACGTGTATGTAAGTGTGTGTGTCTGTGTGTTTTCATCTAGCATCACCAGTGGTTTGAATACAAAAACATCCAGTCCAGTTTGCCACTCTGCTAAAAAAAAGTACAGAAAACCATAATTAATTATTCATACATGAACAGAAACCAAAAAAGGAAAATCATTAACATGTATGAACCAAACAAGTTACAACCTCCAAGTCACAAATTAAGACCAGTTGTCTTGAAATTTATGAGAATCAACACAAAATGTAAATAGGATCTTCCAGAAAATATTCCCAATTAGTTTGAGGTTTTTGTTCTCAGCTATATGTTACTGCTACTTCTACCTTTGTTATGCCAGCTATCCCAATCCAAGCAAACCAATCTATAAACTAACATCCAAACATTTCATTATTTTTTATTTGTTTTTTAATTTTATGTTTTTTGTGCGAAATAGGTTTTACAAGTCTGTATCACTGAAGTCAAATGTATACAAAATTCACAGGTTACATGTCCTCTTGTTAAACACCACATTGGTTCTAGAATTACTAATTATCATTTTTTGTACATGACTGATAATTAGATTATATTCCTGGGAACTTAAATTCCAGCTGAGTTCCGAGGAACATTAAAATTTGCTAATTATCTTGTCGTGACAATGAAAAGAATTTAATATTTCTCAATACTAAAATGAGTAAATTTGCAAGTGAAATGGACTACTAAAATTAATGTCTCTCATGAACATTAAAAAAAAACTCAATCAACAGGACCTCATATACATTTTGTCATGGATGCAAAATAACTTTGACAGAGAGTAATTATTTTGATTAATTGGTTCAATTGTACAAGTGTGACAGAAGCATTTTGGAATTAATAAACATATTGTATGCACAGAAAAAGGTGGTTTTTTGTGTGTCTGTGAGCTCACATGGACAAAATTAAAGGGCATTTTGAGATTTGTGTAAATTACACTTGTACGATAACATAAAATTTAATGTCTTTTAATGGCATAGGAGGATAACAAAGGTAGGAAGTTGGATGCAGATTGCAGAAATGTAGTTCACATGTACAGTACAAGTACATTTTTTTTCAGTCATAAAATATGAGCCCTTTTCTGATTTTCACTTTTCTAAACCAGTATAATTGGTTACTACCCAATAGACCAAAGCCCAACAGACTGATGGTCTGAGAGACCAAAGATGTCGGCCATAGTTTTGGAGCCCCTACATATAAATCTGCCAGAGGTTGGTTTTAATTGTACAAATTGAATATAGAAATGAAGGACAAAGGGAGAGCTAGGTGCTCTTATTACAATTAAACACAGCTTCTGATTGATCATGCAATTTAGCTTAGATTCACGAATTTTGTTTATCATACTCCATCCATTGGTAACAAACAAATCTTTATAGTCTATCGGGCATTTGGTCTTAGGGATTCCCCTTTAATATTAGTTTAAAGAAAGAAAGTGAATTTTCTTTTTCAACCAAATATTGTTACAAATTATTTTTGTACTATTATATTCATTACTTTTTTAAAATTATTTTTTAAATTTTGTTTTGGTGGAAGTAACTGGGAGTTTGTGTTGGTTTGGCTAATACAAGTATCCCTGTTCCAAATACAGAACACTGGAATACAATTAAAGCCATTTTTTGTGGTGAGAAGTTCATCAGCAGCTTTAGAAGAGATAGTGCACTGGGTACTATGTTCCGCAACTGGGGAGTGTACAAGGAGTACACCATACTCACCCTTTACCAAACCTTGCATACGAATTCGGCAGGGGGACGAAAAACATGGAGAAGACATGTACTGCCACTTGGTTGGAGATAGGACAGTAGTTGAGATCCAGTAGAAAGAGCTGCGTAAGCAATTGAAACAACACCACATTGAATAACATCTTAGGACATCGCTTCGACCTAACATAACCCTATCCTAACCACATCCTAACTCTTACGACTACGCTTACATAAACTAAACCCCCACTACCGCGATCCTAACTTCCTACATTGGGGGTTCTGATACTTACATCCCTACGCCTATCCAGCCTACTTATGTTACCTTTCCCGACATTCTTGTCTCTCGTGGTGTTCCAGCAGGTAACGGGGAAGCTTACGGGTGCAGAATCGACAGTCGTCCGGAAGCTCGCTGACCGCTTTCTCCACAGCCAAGTTGCGGCTGCAGAGATTCTTGCTGATCTCGCAGCGGCAATTTGGGCATGTTGGTTGTTCGTCCTTCAGCCGTGCATCAGCAAGAAGATGGGTGAAGCACCCTGCACACATCAATGACATTGACGCACTGTAGAGTAGTAGAAAAACATGGAAGAAAAAACAAACACCGTTTAAAATATTTTATGAGAAAAAATTTATAAGAAGGAAATCTTGTATGGCCAAACAAAATTTTGCACAACCAAATTTTCCAGCCAGTGACCGAAAACTCACCTTTTATTTCATCTGTTCTGGAGATTTAAAACACAACCCCCCCCCCTTCTGCAAAAAATTAGGTATTTTCTGCCAAAAAGGGTGGGTGTGTTTTGGGGTGTGAACACCTCCCTTTTGCAAAAGGGGTGTATTTGAACACTCTTGAACACCCCAAAACACCCCCTGGATATGTGTATGACTGTTCTAACGAGATACTGATGCAAGCGAATTAAGGAATATTACCCGACTGTTGTACCTAAATCATGTGTGCTACTATCCTCGTTAAACATATTATTTATATGAATATTTGGAATTGATTTAAAGCAGAAATTTTGTGGAAGGGTGCATTTCTTGAATAAATGAATGTCAAAAACACTTAATTGTATATATTTTTGGAATGTCCTCAGTACTAAGACAAACAATTTGATAAGCAATTTGTTGAATTTGGACGTTGTTTGAAATTTGACCTCATTGACCTTTGATCGAAAGTGACCCCATATCTCATCAACAAAACACAAAATGCATGATAAATTATATATCTTATTAATCCTTGTAACTAGTCAAGTACTTTGAGATACAATTTGAAGAAATTGGACCAAGTTAAAACTTTGACCACGGATGACCCTTCCCCTGACCTCAACTAGGGAAGGGTTAAATTGACCAAAATTTTGTCAACAAATTTCCTGGCATGTAACAATTTCAAAACAAATTCATTTAAATGTGACTTAATGACTTCTTATTCTACAGTCTTCAATTTCATTAAAATCATGTCAGTAAAACAGATGATCATAAACTGTAAATAATTCAGGACCTTTTTTGAAATACAAGGACGATGAGGAAGCCCCCCCCCCCCCCCACTTGAGAATAGTCCTCAAATATATGCTGCTAATGGTTTCAACAAGCAAAGGACTACGCGATGTACATACTTTATTTATTTATTAAAACTATTCATCATTCATTCTTGAAAGAATCTTCTGAACAGCTATTCTGTTATCAAGCTACACCTACAGTAGTAGTAACTGCACTCGCATAATGTGTTATGTATAGCTGATCTTGGTAACACAAGCACACAAGAATCTCAAGCACAATCCGCACCCAGAGCTGACCCATTGTGAGTACTTCACTGGAATGTAAGGAATGTGCACAAGCTTTCAGTGAAAGGTTTCCTCATACTGCACTCAAAGATGCTCTCATGCATAAACCCTTCCACAACTCACACATTGCCCAGTGAATTGTTAGTTTCTTTACATACATGTACCATCAAACTGAAACTTGATGTTTTTATCATGTTTCTACAGGACACAAAATCCACTCTAGGAAAAAGACAAAAAAATAGAAACATCAGAGGGTCATTTACTCATTTTATTTGCAGAAAATTCTGTTTTTTGCAGAAATTTGATCCAATTTAAGAATATGCATTGATCAGTCAATATATTTAAAAATGGAGTTTAGGGGCCTATGTGTCATATACTCTACATGTAGGTTTTGAAAGACTAATACATTGATAGGGAAGGTAATTAAAATTGGCCAATGTTTCAAATATTCAACTTGAACTTGAGTTGGTGCTTGTTATGAAGAGTGAACTATTCTGCTGTCATAGAACCCTGCTAAGCCCCACCTTTACACTACCCCCTACATCATCTTTATTTCCAATTGAGAGGAGTTACATTGAAGCAATGCGCGCATCACGGATGAATAGCTTGATCAAGGCCTCAGGGCTTAATGCTTTCCTCGTCAGCGCAATACCCCACTAGCGCCTGGAACGAGACTAACTGCGTTAACCCCAGTGACAAAGCAGGCGAGGGACGAAGCCCCTCGGCATTTGCTATTCTGCATCCAATTTCTTATTTTAACCTTTGTTTTGCAGCTGAAATCTGCCACCGTTTGGTGGCAGCCAATCAGAATCAGACTTTCACGATTCACAGAATGTGTATTCACGCGTACAGATATCTCCGCACATATCATCACTGCACGCAGTATGCGCTATGCACTGGACGCGTGTGATGGATGCGTTCATGTTTACAGTATGTGAATAGATTTCTAAAACTGTGTTATCAACGTTGACTATCTATTTTCCGACTTTAGATTCGTTACATTATGCAATTACGAGGTATTTTACAATGACTAAAATAGCTAGTTTCTTCAAATTCCTTCTAGTGTTACGGGAAATAGCCGTGTTTTTCAAACAGTAGGCCCCTACGGTATATTCACGTACTGTACGATTTGAAACCGGTCCGTAACGTGGATTGGGCAACGAACCGATTATGTAATGAATATTCATGGTCGGTCCATATGAGGCTCCAAGACCTGTCCTGAATATATAATTAGTTTGGTTCGTGAGTGCAAAATGAAAAGGTGTTATGGGTAAACAGCCAATCTTTCGGTGCGCCAGGAGTGTAGGCATTATAATTAGTCTCTTTTCAGGTGCACGGGATACAACTACTGCTCAGAGGCTTAATGGCGTGAGGGGACAACCCACACCCACAATGCCTTGTCAAAAAGGCTATCACATTAATTGCTAGAACTATATTCACCTGCTTACAACAGGATCATATGTTTTACTGCAAATGTAAAAATTCACAACATAATCAGAGATTGACATGTGGATTCCAGACTTTGAAAAAGTCTGTAAATTTCTGATATAGCTGGTTCAAACCCGAGCATTTGAGATTTGGGTGCAAATCAAGAACAAAATCTTAAATGAATTGATCAGCTTGGTGAGTGCTAAAGGTTGAGCTCTCAAAATCAAAATGACATCTTCCTTGATCAGTGAAATATTTTTGGTGTGCAAATCACACACACAAATTTTCAATTAATGCATCATTTTACTGTGAGTGCTGCATGCTGGGGGAGCACCAGGTAAAATAAAAATACATGGGGCATGGGGCAATTTTGCCCCCGCAAAATGCCACAGGGTTCAATACAAAATTTAGTACTATCTGGAATGCTCTGAAACAAGAATAGGAGATTTTAGTATTTTACCAATGGAACAGTGTAACACTAACAATAGCTGGACAAGTTGAGAATTCTGTATAATCCCGTCTAATGACGGGCAAATTTGTGCGATGATGTAGGAGGCTGATCGTGATCAGTTAAATTAACAATATAGCTAACAAAAAGGACAAGACAGATTAATTGGGCAAATTTAATTCATTCTTTTTTCAAACAAATTAAAGTCAAACCCATAAGCGTGCCTTTAGAACACATCCAACTCTATGGTCAAACCCTTCCAGCCAAGAAAAACACTCCATTTATTCACGGCAGATTGTGATAAGTGTAAGATATGGTTTATTTTTCAAGTCATTTGGTTCTTAGTCATTTTACTTCAGATTGTCTCAAATACTGTAAATATGGCCAGGGACTAATCATCTCCATAAAAATGTGCATAAAACACAGCTATGGGCTGATGAGTGGTAGATTATACCGCTTCAATTCGTGACCACAAAATTTCGCGACGCAAGATTTTATCCTGGCCTTGTCCAGCCAACGCCCCGCGGTGCTGCCCTGGCCTGGCAGCTCAACACCGTACATGGACGAGGTCACCCCGCTGTTCAGTTCAGCCAGGCTCGTCGGGGTGGGTGGATAGACGGCGATGTAAACAAACGATTGCGTCATCAAAAAGAGGGTCACTGCCAGAGATGCGGGCTGGGCTGCTGCAGCGGTTCTGCGCTGCCAGTTCGCGCACACACACACGCCCATTCATTGCACGCAACGCCTGCCACAGTGCAAGCGCAGACGACAAAAATATTGCGATATCGAGGTGACTAGCACTTACAATTTCACGAAAATACGAGTTTTAATGAGAAAAATATACATAATCATGATCATCGACTGATGCAGAACAATTCCGACATGATAAATGCAACATTACGGACATCTAAGAGAACAAAACGGACATTTTGAAAGTTTTTAAAGCGTGTGTCTAATATCAGTAACGTTATGTCAATGAAATTCACCTGATAAACTGAATATATCGGCAGATCCAAACAGACGGTGCAACACAGGATTTCGTTCAATCTGTCTTCTAACTTTTCGTCCTCTTCTACTGGTTGTACCTCAAGTCTGGGCTTTTTCTTCATCGGTTCATCACATTCAGAAGATTCCCCGACCGCAGATATTTCTGCTTCTCGGGGATTTTGAGCCGACACAGTCGCGACCTCTGCCATGACGATGACAATGTGTAACCTCTTACTTCATGAACGGGTACACGTCAAAATCGAAATAATTACTCGTCAGCAGTGTGACAACCAAAACATTCCCCTCCGTACCGTTTGGTAAGAGCTCATCATGTTAAAACTCCACGTGGATTACGTCATCAGTAACCAATGGCAATCATCAAATCGATGTTGTCAACGTGATCTATCCAATCACAGTGCATATCGCACTTCCCTGCCTAGAGCTATTGGGCTACTCTATTATAGGTACGGGGAATACTTGAGGTGCAGATACGCACTAAATAATGCTATGCCATAGATCTGACCTGAAGAAGTTTATTTTTACACAGGCAGGCAGTACACAGTGCTAGTAGTACGAGTGGGCGTACAGTATACCGGTAATTAAAGGTGAATTATATGACACCACGGAAGCGCTTAAAAATGTTATTTATTTAGCTTTTGTGTACAAACAAACGTAAAAAGAAAGGGTGAGTTGGACAAGTAAATATTGAGAGGAAAATAAAATGAATAATGACCCCTTCAGTTCATAATGCCCCTTCAATCTCCAAAAAATGATATGTAATAGACTATATTATATTAGGTCATACACTCTACAAAAGATATAACAATTAAAATAAATGCGAGTATAGGAGCCTTTTGGAATTATAAAAGAAGAAGAAAAGAATAAAGAAAGAAAAGGGGACTACTTCCAGGGAATGGATTTAAGTCCAGAAGTTAATCTGACCTTTCCTTTGACCCAGGTTTGATCCCTATCAGATTTCCTGATTCAAATATGGTCATCATATGGCTGGCAGCATTATTTTTTTTCATCCAATATTAACACCTACTCACCTCCCCCATCCTTTACACACACTTGCACACATACATTATACACTCACACAGACAAGACAAATACAGATATAATAAAGGTTATTTGCTCATTATTGTGTTTACCACTGCATTATCAATGTTGATGTGCACAGTAAATGTGCCAGTATGATTTCCTTCACTTTACTCGACTAAATTCATTTAGCTGTGTTTATATACAGCTATTAAGTGGACCATTATCAATCCCATTGTTTACAGATTAGTTTATGGTGAATGTTTAATAAGTAGTTACGCAGCATGGTACATATGGCCTAGATACCTTGGTATGGTCATGAACTTTTGGTAGGAACAACTCGGGCACAATGATAACATTTGGATTTTTGAATTTCATTTTGTGTACTTATTCATTTTTTTTTTTTTTAGGGGGGGGGGGGATTACAACCAACAAACTAATCAGCAGTGTTTGTAGTTTGTAGGCCAGCCTTGAGGCCGATTTTATTGGCCTTGGCCTGAGTTGATCCTGCATAAACTCAATGGAGAGGTCATGTTTTGAAGAGTGGCCTCAATCAACTTCAGAACTTGTGGACTCAACTTCAGCTCCACTCATTATATAGTTTATGTTTCAGACTGGGGTTTGATCTAAAAGGCATCTTATAACAATATCACCATTTAAAAAAATGTGAGCTACATGATTCCCCAATATTTATCTGTACATATTTAACAAGTGACAGCATAACTGTCTAATCTTTTGTATTTTCGGGTGTTTGTCTATTCAAACACTGTCAGATATGTCAGACAGCAAAGTTTGACAATTTTTTAATGGGTCTTCCACAATGTTATCTAGTGTCTTTAATTTCTGACAAATCCCTACCAAAGAGGAATAAATTAAACAAGGAAAGAGAATGAAATCCTCCCCAAAAGAAATTAAAGAATAGATAAATGAATATATAAAATGGATGTGCTTCTCATTATTAAGCATTTATAAATAAATGGATAATTTATAAAGGGCCTACTGTAAGATAAATTCCCTTAACTTGCTCAACATCATAAAGGCTGCATCATGTCCATATCTTTAGAAAAGAAATGTAACAAGAATAATTATTTTGTTTTAAATGCTTTGAAAATGACACCTTTTCTGGACAGTGAAAGCTTGTTACAGGTTTGTGTTGGTATATTTATGTCAGTCATATGACTAATATTCATTATTTTTTAAAGACATATTTATACATCAAGTTAAAGAAATAAAAAAAATGTTCCTTGGGTAAAAAGGACAAGGAGGAAGAGGCTATGTGCATACTAGTTTAATTATGAAGGTGGTAGCAAGAGTATACAAAGTATTACACAAAGAAATTGCATCGCCCATTGATCACAAAATGCAGATTGGAAAATCCATCCTCACATCAAATCCAGCGTCAAATGTCATGAATAGCACACCCCATACGCGTACACAGGGGGGGGTGTTTGGGGTGTTCAAACACCCCCCTTTTGCCGAAGGGAGGTGTTAACACCCCCAAACACCCCCCTTTTCACCCTTAATCACCCCCCTTTTTTCATGATGTCACCCCCTTTTTTCGTCAAAAGGGGGGTGTTTGAAAATGTGAAATAATTGATTTTTTCGGATCTTGCGAAATTTTTTTTTCGTAAACCCCCCCCCCCCCCCCTGGTGAGCGAGTTTTCAAAGGTTGGCGTGACCGGGAAAAAATAGTGGACCTTGGATTTTGGAATTTTTTCGTCCTTCCCCCCTCCCGCTGGTTAGCAAGTTTTGGGAGGTTGGCGTGACCGAAAAATGTTGGACCTTGGATTTGGGAAAAATTTTTTCGTCACTACCCCCCGCTGAGCGAGTTTTTGGCGGCTGGCGTGACCGGGAAAAATGTGGAACCTAGGATTTGGCCGTGGATAAACACCCCCCTTGGCAAAATCCTGCGTACGCCTATGGCACACCCCATCACTGCTGCACCAGAATGCAGCTTTAATGTTTATGATGACCTGGATACATGTTTCTGCTATCTGTTGCTAGTCTGGTGTCCAGACATTATTCATGAATTGTCTAGTAAAAAAAGAAAGAAAATGATTATCCTGCTCTGATGTTCTATCCTTGCTTATCACTTACCATTTCAGAAACTCATACCAGTGATAGTGGACATACACAGTGGGCCCTGCTTTGCAGGGGCAGACAGACTCTTTACAAGGTGACTGAGTGAAGCAAATCAGTTACAGCAAATGTCTGGAGTCCTGACTAGCACTAGCAGAGCTACAGGTTACAAGGCTTTATCATAAATAGACTTATCTGTTATTGACACATCATCATAGCTCCATCTAAGCTGTTTGCTCTAAATATTTCCAACAATGTTAATCACAGGGCCACTGATGACTGAGAATTGTCTTATTACTAGACTCTGTTCATCATTCTCAAAATGAACCATCTCTTATTGCTGAGGTTTGGCAGAGTTTTTTTCCCCTTTATTTTTCTGAAAAAAAAACTGTTAAATCAGGTAAATTTGGACTGGCTCCCAGACTAGTTTTCTGCTCAATTGTATATTTTTGTCAAGTAGGTAGATCAAAACAATAGGTAAATCAAAACAATAGTCTGAAACACATTTTTTTTTTTTGGGGGGGGGGGGATTTGCCACAATTATATGAACTAATAACCTGAAGAATGCTGAAAGAGAAATGTAAAGGCTTCCAAGATCTTGCAAATACATGTGAAAAAAATGATAATTGATAATATGTAAATTTGAAAAAAAATACTGTGATTTGAGGTATATAAGAGAAAGATACATCAGATAACATCACATGCTGCAGCTAGAGATGAGTAAAAATAAAAATGTTTGTTCCATCTTACAACGTACATATTGATTCCAATCTTCCCTTACCCAATTTTAAAGGATTGTTCAAAGTTGTTATTGATAAAGCACTATTTTCTATGGACCTGTTTTAGTTTATGTGCAACCTATTATAGGCCCTACTCCTTAATTGCTTGAGAGCACATTGCAGCCAGTAGAATACCTAGCCTTCACCTCCCTGTGACATGTATCATGGGATGTATGACTCATCAGTGTACGGGCAATTGTAATGGTGAAGGTGAAGGACATTTGTTACAAATTTCAGACAAATATCAAACTGCATATACTGCAGTTTACACCTGGAGACTGCTTACATCTATAGGCAATGAGTGTTGATACAAAATATATTCAACTGTTCAACTAATAGAGGACCACTCAAACTGATTAGAGTGTCAGTACGCTACTTTTTCTATACAAGATTGTAACTTAAATAGAGACCAATTCCCAAAGTGTAATTTTTTATGCCTGTTGCTTACAAAATTTGAGCAATAAGTGAAATTACATGAAACATTAATCTGGTCAACTATTTTAATTAGCATGTAGTTATGGAAACAAGGTACACTCATGTTTCTAGAACATTAAGAGTAGGTTATCAGTAAATTCTTATGACAAGATTAAACAAGAGCCCCGGGGGGCACGACGCTCACCTGAGGTCTTGCAAACTCTCTATGGCGCCCATAGAAAAAACATCAGCTATATGTATAGTTTTGGCCCTTGGAGCCTGTTATCTAGGCACCCACGTAGCCAAATGAACCAGTTGGAAAACTTTGCATCCCCTTGCCATACACGTATAGCTGATTTTGCCAAGTTTAATTAAATTCTGACATCCAGTTTTATAAAAACAAGGCAAGCCCAAGTATCTTAACATTTGACCTTTGACCTACTTATTTGACCTTGACCCCAATTTAACATTGAAGTCACTATACATGTAGCATTTACCATCCAAGTTAGTCACAAATGGGCTAATAACAACCAAAGAAACTTAACTAACTGACCTTTGACCTACAATTACCTTTGAACCCCCAAATTACATTGAGGTCCCTTGTCACGCATCGTACCACCCAAGTTGTTACAAATGGCTTGTGGCTTAGAAAGTACCTAGTTTGGGCCCTTATGGCCCTTGCCCTTGGGGCCCCCAGGGCCTGTGTAGCCATTCAGAACCCTATCCCCCCCCCTGGATCATCACCAAGTTTGTTCTAAATCATTAGAGTGAATATTCCCAAATAGGCCCCATCGCCAAATCTTTTTTGCCTATCTTAGGGCCAAACGGGGCCACCTGGGCTTCTCATGAGGAACATTAATTATAGCACATATAGAGGTATCTACACACAAGTGGCTTACCTTAACATTGGATTAGAGAAAGATGTTTAAAACTACTACTTTTGGCCCTTTAGGGTCGCCCCTGCCCCAGGCCGGTGGACTGCATTTGAGACCCATTGAATCCCCACCCCTAAGGACATCCTTCCAAGTTTGGGCCAAATCAAATCAATGCATTGAAGAGAAGCTGAAAATGTGTAAAAGTACGCACCGATAGAATCGAAGCCCACCGACGAACGACGCACTGACGCACGACGCACCGACGACGAAAAGCGATACGTCAAATAGCCTCACTTAGCCTGGCTCAGGAGCTAAAAATACAAATAGTAATCCATCTTTGAACATACAATGTAGTGTGTATTTAGAATAAAGAAAGTGATCTGACACCGCCCACAACATGTAATACACAATAAACACACACACACACACACACACACACACACACACACACACACACTAACACACACACACAACACACACACACACACCACACACACACAACACACACACACACACACACACACCACCACACACACACCACACACACACACAACAAACAACACACACACACACACACACACACACACAACACACACATCACATACACAACCACACACACACATCACACATCACATAACACACACACACAACATAATACACAGACGCACACAACATCAACACAACAGACACCACTAGCACACATATCAGCACAACACACACAAAAACACACACACAACACACAATGCAAACATCACAATCTCACATACACACACAACAATACACAAATACACATACCATACACACATACACACACAATACACAACAGACACACATAAAACACACATATATGCACAGAGACACACAAACACACACACACACACACACACACATGCATAATTTGCAGATACAGACACACATGGCACACAGACACTAGAGTAACACACACACACAGACACACACACACACACATGATGATGATATCTACCAATTACAGAGGATACAGTTTGAGAAAAGGATGTCCTGGATTTGTGGAGGATACGTTTCACCCATTTCAGCAGTGTTATCATTAACAAGTGTTTTTCCCCAACATTCACTGTACTTAAAAGTGGTAATACACTGCAGTGAACTCAATATACTCAGATTACTTAACTATTAATAATATATTAATGACACATATCATCTTCAGTATGTCATATAAAATCCACAGGATGTTGCGATCGTTAATATTTCAAGACAGGTACGCCCACAATCGTATGTAATGTTTGACAGTTGGAACTTGCAACATAACTCTCTCCTAGGTGTACATGTATATCAGTCCCTACAGGTCCTCTAGAAATGAAAAACATTATTATGATGACAAAACTTTTGACTATTTTACTCTTCAAATCTTTTATCTTCTTGGTAAAGAAAAGTAAATTCCTCATCCACATATTGAACAAAGTTACACTGGAGTGGATGTAAGATTGATATAGCAATAATA